>PVJI01006963.1:0-81952 GCA_004026765.1 Micronycteris hirsuta | reverse complement strand
GGGCCCCATCCGCCAGGTCCAAGGAAGGAAGCCTGAGTTTTGAGTTAAATTACTGGGCAACATAAATTGTTGAAATATGTCCTAGCTTCTGAAAGACATACTGAAGACCCAGAATGATAAAGAATGCTCTTGGGAGAAAATAACCAAAGGAAAAAGTGAGCGGGCGCCCCGCCCCACCCCCACGCCGGTGTGCCAGGCTGCACCAGGCCACTGCAGCTGGGCACCCGCTGCTCCCCCTGGGCCGTGCCCACCCCCACCCGGTGCCGCCTCACCCACTCCCAGGCGCGGCGGTGGGTGCCCTCTGCACAGTGCCCACCTGGCCTCTGCAGTGGAGTCCAGGCAGCCCCAGGGCTGCGTGCTGCAGCCCTGGTTCCGGCCGTCTGTGCTCACTGGCACTGGTCAGTTTACAGGACTCCCTCAGGCCGGGAGCTCCGTGAGGCCAGGGCCGTGGCTCGGCCACGTTCGCAAGCACGGCCCGGCCGTTCAGGCTCCCCACAGGCACCTGCTCGAGTTTCCTGGGTCGCTAAATGCAAACCAATATCCTAACCATATTTTTGTAAGAACTCTTAAAAATTTCACATCAGCAAAATGATTTGATGGTAATTCTGTAATTAAAGTTTTGAGTGACATAATGTAACCAAGTTACAATTCAGAGACCGATTTCAAAGGACGAGGATGATGATGAAGAAATTGATGCGGCTCTAAACCACCTGAGACTCTAAACCGAAACCGCCCAGCACGGGGCAGGTCTGAAGAGAGACCGTTGGGAGGGACCTGGGACCGAATGATGCTCAAGGTGACACAGAAGACAGCAGCAGTTCACAGACCCAGCGCCCAGCCTGCCGGTCAGAGGGAGACAGCGGGTGCGCCCAAGGCCGGGCCGCTCAAAAGGGCTCAGACCCCCACACGGATGCCTCACCATGGCCCCCGTCAGGGAGCCACTTCTGCCCCGGAAACACTCCCCTGGGTGCCCTGAGGGGAGTACAGCTGACAAAAAACGGGGGGCAGGACAAACCAGGTGCTGAAGGGGTGTCAGCCCCTCCCCGACGGTACCTGATGATGTCACACTTCCACTGCTCCCCTTCGGGACAGAAGCTGCTCACGCCCTCACGGTACAGCAGGGCTCTCTGCTCGGTCAGCGCCCATACCACGCCGTCGCGGGCCACCACCTGGGACAGTGGGCATGGGCAGTCGACCTTCATGGCTCTGGCACAGGGGCGGTCCACGCTGAGCCCTGCCAGGAAGAGGGACAGGAAGTCCAAGGACACACGGTCGGGAATTCACACCTCATTTTTATTGTTTACTTATTTTTCTTTGACATTTTGCTATATTCTTTTGTAAAGAGTACTTTCTAAACATGTTTAGTCAATTACCAGAGGGGAGGGGTTGGGGGAGGTAGACGAGGGTACGGGGAGATAAAGGGGGATGGAAGGAGACCTGACTTGGGGTGGTGAACACACAGTGCCACACGCAGATGATGTGTCACAGAATCGTACACCTGAAACCTATGCAGTTTCATTAACCTCTGTCACGCGAATAAATTCGATAAAAAAGAAAAAAGAGGGATAGCCAACATATGATGGTTAAACTTGGCTTAAATGTAACATTCAGCTGAAAACACTTTTAGATGCCCTTTGAAAAGCCTGAAGGAGTAATGCTTCAGAGTTGGGTCTCTTAAGACGCCCTGAAGGGCCCGAGAGGTCGTGCCCCGGGGAGCGCGTGGCCTCTGCCCCAGCCTGTACATGGGCCGCTCCGCTTCGCTCCGTCCGACCAGCAGCCTCTCGCACAGAGACGTGCTCGGCACTGGAGGAGTCCCGCTCGCCTTGGGTTTCACCAAAGCAGCCCCTCCCCCAGAAAGGAGATCAGGGAAGCACGCGCGAAGATGAGGGCTGGTTATCGAACATGCGCAGGAGCCTCCTGACCAGACTCACATCCACCAGGGTCCACGCGCCAGGCGCAACCTTCCTTGACCCCTGCTGGCGCCCACGTGTCCACCACTAGGTGGTGGCTGTCCACCAGCTCTCACCTCTCCCCTCCTCCCTCCTCTGACACAGAAACACCTGGACTCTCCTTGGTTACCGTGGGTCTGAGGCACCACCAAGGCTCTACCGTCTAGGCCTTCTTGAGCAGGAAGCCTTCCTCGACTCCAAACCTGCAAGTTCTGGCCTTTCAAAGTGTCGATCATCGAACACATGGACTTTGGAACAGTAACACCCTGAGCAGGGGAGCGGCCAGACCCCGAACAGGAGGGCGCAGGTGGACAGCAGCCACACTCAGAGGGGCCCCGCTGCCGCCAGGCTGGCAGGAGCCCGAGGCCTCCAGCCATCTCTCAGAGCAGCTCCAACAAAGCGTCCCCACCCTGCTTTCACCTGGGGTGTGTGTTTGTTGGGGTATCCCACTGCTGCAGTGAAAGCCCCGAATACCCCTGACTTCCCACGCAGGGCTCCTTCCCTGCCTCCTGGCAGCCTCTGTCCCACAACCTGCAAGGTCACTCCCGGGCAGCTGTCACCCAAAACCCCACATGCCATGGCCTCAGGTGGGCGTCCAACTGATGACACGCACACACCCTGCTGAGTCTCAGGCCGTGGGGCGCACTTCCTCGCACCAACCAGGCGGGGTGCACGTGCAGGACTTTCCACACTGAGAACCCCCGCACCGGCCCCAAGACGCCCACCCAGCGGGTCTGCGGGGAGCAGGGCTCGCCCGACACCCCTGCCATGGTGACTCCAAGGGCACTGCTGTTAGGCACCCACCCCTCACCCCAGGCCAGAAGCCCCGTTTTCCTACCAGGAACAAAGTCAAACGCCCCAGAGATGTTTTCACTTGAAGGAAGATGCAGGAATCAGGCTGGAGAGACCAGGGCCACCCACCGCCCAGGACCTGGCGAGGCTGCCCGGTGGGGCCCAGGCAGGAGCTTCTGGGGTGGGCCGGCCCTCCCACCACTGGGGGCCAGGCCAGTGGGCCAGGCTCAGACCCTCGGGAGTCGGCCCTGACAGTCCACGACAGGTATGAAAACAATCTCGGCATCAGCAGCATGGAGTGTGGGCAGAGCGATCTTCATGCCAGTCCGAGACGGTCTCCTGACAACCGAGAAAGTGCTCCGGCCCCACGGCCCCCAGACCCTTGCGCTCCCACTGCTGACAGCACAGAGCCGGGCCCTCAGCGCAGTTCATTGTTAATGTGCTGGTCCTGCCGGTCTTCTCCCGCTGCTAAGCTCCCCTCAGGGCCGTTTCCCAGGACAGACCAAAGTGCTATTTAGAGAAAATTATTTCTCACTGTTTTTCCTGGCCCACGTGTAAACAAGCATAAAGGAGTGAGCCAGGCCACAGGGAAGCGGTGCTGGGGTCACCTCTGTCACTCCTTCCTCCTGAGACCTGACCCTGCAGGACACACGGCCCGCGGTGGCTCCCATAAGGAGAGCAAAGTCGTGTCTGCACCTCACTAAGTCACCCCGCTCACTGCTGCCCTAAGTCTGTCCTGCGCTGGAGGGGAAGCAGTAGTAGGAAACTGCTAATATATTCCTCTCTTTCTAGAGTCGTGCTAATTTAAGTCGATCTTAGCTCCTCAGGCATTGTGTTTGTTCTAACAAAGCAAGGTGCAGAAAGCCGCAGTCACACCAGCCCCGCTGGCACCTGAGCGCCGCCACCTTGTTACCTGTCTGCAGGTATAGGTCTCCGTTCGTCCTGATGACCCAGGCGGTGTCGTCACTCAGCGCCACAAACACAGCCTGGGGCAGTGCCTCATACCAGTGCCGCTTGCCCTTGATGGTCACTTTGCCACAAGCAAAAGCTCGGTTAGACTTCTGCTCGATCTTCCAGAGGAGAGCCCCTGTGCAGACGGAAACCCGAGTCAGTGATGGAGACAGACTCCCCATCCTGGGCGCCGCGGGAGAGAGGCTGCGCGGATGCCGCCCTTGCTGGGGGAAGGGCCCTGCGGCACCCAGGTCTGAACCTTTGGCCGCCACCTGCCAGCTGTGTGGCTTCCAGCATCATGTCACTTAACATCTCTAAGCCTCATTTCCTCATCTGTGAAATGCAGGTGACAGCGTGTCAAGGGCACAGCCCAGAGCTGGGCACCTCACAGGCGCGCATGACATGGGACAGGAGCAGGGTCAGCACCCTTAGGTTTGCTGAGATGAGTCCCAAGTTAACACCGGGAGGCACAGTTAGTGTCCTGGGACAGCCGCGAATCCTACAGGGACTCGAAGGAAGGGGGCACTCTCGGCCAGCTGAATGGACAAGACGCGTGAAAAGGAAGCATTTGAGCTGGGCTGGGCTTTTTTCACTCAGAAAGGGATTCTGATAAGTAGCAAAAAAGAAGGGGAGGGGCGGAGGAAGGGAAGACAGGAGGGCGCTCTGCAGTGGAGGGTGCGCCCAGGCCAGCACCGAGGGGAGTCACGGGGGAATCACCAGGAGCACTGGAGGGAAGGAGTGAGGAGAGGAAGCCTGGGAGAGGGCCACACCTGCAGGTCACCCTGAGCGCTGGACTCTGGTGCTCAGTGAGGTGTGGCCTCAAGGCGTCTCAGCCTAGAACAGTGACCTGGTGGGGACAGAGCTCTCACTAGAGCGCAAAGGACTGAACTGTATTCAAAACACAAGGTAATGGATATATTCAGGAAGAACCATGGTTTCTAAATGGATGGGGACATGGACCCAAAGGTAAATGAACAAAAAAGGGTTAAAACCCACAATTATACAACGCCAGCTAATGGAGTAGGTTATTGTCATCTATCCGTCCCTAAGGAAAAGTATTTTTCAAACAAGCAAAGAGATAAAACCAAGTCACCCCGCCAAACTTGTATTTTAAACGGTGACAAAGACCAGGGAGAGCTGAGGGGCTCCAGGGTGAAGTCACAGGGCAGCGGCCTGGGGTCGCAGACGCAGTTCTGACTGAATCCCCTCCCCCCGCCCAAGGATGCACAGGCACTGCAGGGCAGAGACGCAGAGAAGCAGACCTGCTCCACCGCCCACAGGGTGAAGGGGACGGGCAGGCATTTCAGCTCCGCACTCAGGAAACGCCTGCTCCAGCCCAGCAGCCACCAGGGCATCAGAGCACCACGCCCCTTCTCTCCACGGCCAGGGAGGATGTGAGTCGCGCAGGGGACACGCAGCTCAAAACCACTTCTACAAAGGAAACCGAACACCCCGAACACATCCAACACATGCTCGGCCAACTCCCTTAGTTCAGCTGCTTTAGAGCAACACTAAGAAACAGAACTGCGTTTTATTTTTATAAGGAGTATGTAATAGCTGCAATTAGCAAAGAATCAAAGACTCAAACTGAACATTCATTTACAGTATTCGACTGATATCAAATGAAGCAATTCATGTTTGGAGAAAACCCCTCACACCTGCGGGAAAAGGCATGTCTGTTGAATGGGCAGAGGCTGGGGGGACCGGAGGGGGGGGGGGACACAGAGCGAACCTGAGGGCGAGACTGCCACCTGCTGGACGGCATCTTCGAACTTCTGCCAGCGCAGCCCGGCGCCTGGCAAGGCGCTGCAGAAGAGGCCGCCCTTGTAGTCCAGACACCAGATGTACTTCTCGGAGACCACCAGGCTGAGGATGCCATAGCCAGGGCCGGAGTAGCCCATCCAGCTCTCTGCAAACTAAGGACAGGGCCCCTGAGTTCTGTGGCAGCAGCCTTTGCGAGGCCCACAGAGGCCGCCCCGCTGTCCCTGCAGCCGCCACCCCTCCCGAAGGCCCCACAGCTGGTGCAACGTCCTTCCTGAGTCCCGCTGACGCTCACAGGTGGGGCTCTGCCCAGGGGTCAGCTCACCTCAGAGACGGGTTCTGTATGTGCATCTGTGTGCGCGCACGTGTGCATGTGTGTGCTGACCACACCGGCAAGCACTTCCAACCGTCGCCCTCCAGGCCCAGCCTTGTGAGACCCGGCTGGGACATGCTGCCGGCTGGATTTCGTAAACTAAGGTTTATTTGCTAGGGTTCTTTTTAAAACCCAAAGCTAAACAAAGCCTTGGCTCTTCTGCAAAAGAAATCAGTGTATTTGCACAACCGCCCCTACGTGGAAGTTAACTGCTTGAAAGAGGACCCTGCTCACCATGATGAGCCTTGTCTGCCACCCACAACCCCCCACTTGCTGGGCTTTCCAGCCCCCCAGAGGGGCGCAGGGGAGGCAGGGCAGGAAGGCAGCAGAGAGGCCCTAAGAGCACCAGGACCCCTCTCTCCTGGGGGGCTCTTTTCTCAAGTTCTGGCCCAGAGCCCCCTAGTCCCCACCCTGGACCTTGAGCGCCTGACAAAGCCGACTCTGCGTGGGCATCTCTGCTGTGGCTCTCCCCCACCCCCTGTCCTGCACTTCGCTCCCACTGTCGCCCGAGTCCCACCCAGCCGGATGACCCGACACTGATGTCCATGACCGGCTGTCCCGTGCACAGTGGGTCCCTGCAGCCGAGGCACTCAAGAAAGCGTGAATGCCCATGAGACCGGCGAGGTCAGGCCTTTCCGCATTCCGGCGCAGAGCAAGCGCGCCCACTGCCCACTTCCGAGGCAGAGCAGCACGGAGGCTGAGAGGGGTCCTGGGGCCAGCCTTGCCCTGCACTTGCTACCTGCAGGCCACCCACCCGTCGAGTCTCCGTCCCCTTCTCTGTAGAGTGGGGGGACTTCCCGACTTGCTCTGTTTTCAGAGAAGTGAATAGGCTAAACTTGGGAAGTGCTGGGCACAGTGCCTGGCCCACAGCCAGAGCCACCCACACGTCACCCATTGGTGGCACCGAGAAGCCAGGGAACGCGCGGGGTAAGTTCAACTCATACTGCACAGCTCACATCTCCTTGGCAGGGAGAGTGACAACACATGGTTCATTTTCAACTCAAATCCCTCCGACAGTGCTCACGTGCTGAGGTACTTAAAAAGCACCTTTTTATCTGAAATGAACCAGAACAGTTGATAACTGTCTTCTAGTGGTGTGGGCTGGGAGGTCCCACAGGCCCTGGTTCTGCACGGCCCCCAGGGAGCCCGCGTCCACGCCGCAGGCCGAGGAGATGACCACGGGGACAGGGCTTCCTCCTGCTGCAACTTTGGTATGCACACCTGTCTGAAGGGGCGGTGGGGACAGTCCCTGCCTCCCACCTGCTCAGAGCCTCCCCCACCGCCAGGTCCTCTGCCCACTGGTGTTGGAATGGCCCCCAGGTGGTTCATTCCCTCCTGGAGGCAACCAACACTCACTGCGGTGGTGGGTGGGCCACTGAAGAAGTGGTTACAGAGCAGGGGTGACAGGTCAGCATGGATCCAGGCCATTTACAGAAATGCACCCCGCCCAGACTTCAAAACAGTCAGCCTGCAGGTTTGCAGTGGAAATAGAATTTCTTTCCATAAGAAGGAAAAGAACCAGTCTGCCAGTGGTTTTCTAGGAAAGAAGCCCACGCACCTGATCCACCTTCAGCAACCCAGCGTCCTCTGGGGCCAGCTGGCTCAGGCTCTGCAGGGAGCGGCTGCCCCCCAGCTCCGCCACGCTGGTCTCTGAGGATGAAGAGGGCAGCCCATGGCCGTAGATGTCCTCCTCGTCACTGGACGTCAGCGCCTGATCTCGTGAAGGGTGCTCAAGGCGAGGCTCACGGGTGCTGGCCACCCAGGCAGAGACCAGGGGTGCTCCTTGTCCGCCCCCACTCCCCAAGTCACATTCGGAAACAGGCACTGCTTTCTGGCCTGTGTCACTGCCAACGACCGCGTGCTGGGGCTTTGAGCCGAGGTGGCCAGGAGCCTCCATGTGCATTGGGAGGCCCTGCTCTTGGCTGGTCCCCTCGGTGCCGCCCTGGTCAGCTCTGGCCTCCAGCAGCCACCCCTCAGCACTGGGGGCCCAGCTGAGGCTGGAAGGCACCGGGGGCAAGTCCAGGAGGGGGGCCTCAGGCTCTAAGCCCACCACCTCCTGGGCCTCAACAGAGCTATCCTGTTCTTGGCAAGGTGACTGCCTGCTGTTTGGTCCATCGTCCGCAGGACAAGGCTCCTCCTTGGGTTCTGTGACGTCACCACCTTCCACATCGTCCCTTGGCTGCAGCGGTAAACTCAGCACCCCACTATGCCGCTCCATCTTGCCTGCCTCATCCCATCGTGGGGTTTCCATTCTGTTGTCATCCTCACTGAGAAAGTCAGGGGTGGGCTCAGGTACCTCCAGGACACTAAATGCTTCCAGGTCACTACTGTCCTGCAGGACACCATTCACTTCTGCACTGAGGTTGCTCTCTGGGTCGGGAGACTCTGTGCTCAACTGACCCAGACTCGAGGTCGCGGACAGCAGGTCTGTGCTCAGGGACTGGGGACCGTCACCAGGAGACTCACAGCAGGGAGTCGACTCCAGGGAGCTGTGCCAGGCATCACTGCTTCCACCTTCCACTTTAAAACAAGAGAGTTTAAAGTGAGGTGTGGCTCTACATAGAGATACGAATTAAAAACCAAAACTTTGACTTAAGAAAAAATACATTTTCAATAAATTAAAAATACATTTTAAACTGGCGAAGAATACATCTTTAAGTACAAATCATGCCAACGCAGGGATGTTTTAAATGGTGCAAATATTCTACACGCAATGGGCTCTGAGGCCTCACTCATGAAATGTTAACGAAGAAAATAAAGAACACGCTCTGGCTGGTGTGGCTCAGTTGGACTGAGCACCAGCCTGTGAACCAAAGTGTACTGGTTCGATTCGCAGTCAGGGCACATGGCTGGGTTGTGGGCCAGGTCCCCAGTAGGGGGTGCATGAGAGGTAACCACACATTGATGTTTTTCTCTCTCTCTTTCTCCCTCCCTTCCCCTCTCTCTAAAAATAAATAAGTAAATAAAAGTAAATAAATAAAATCTTAAAAGACAAACTTTTTAAAATTATTAAAATGCTTAGGAATATGATAAAAATGTCCTCCAACACTAAAGTGAACTTTAGTTAAGAGCTCGATGGGCACCATGGAGTAAAAAGTTAGAGTTCAATGTCAAATCCCCATCTGGTAACAAGCACATCCGACCCATCCTGACACTGGCGTCAATCTTGTCTCTGTGGCCTTCCACGTAGGGTCACAACTTCTCCGGCCTAATAAATGGTGCACACGAATAAACCAACACTTTAAGGGCTGAAAAGTGTCCAAGCCAGGCCCCTCAGGCAGAGTGGTGCAAGCACAAAAGTGTGCATCATTATTTAAGCCTCACACGTGTGCATGGCGTACAACCTGTGTGAGGAAGGGACACAGTGCTTTCTGCAGACCCTCTCTGCTGCCCCCTAAGGGCAGTGCCCACTGAGCAGGACGCGGCACTCCCTGGGCTGCTGGGAGCGGAAGGCACCAGTGTGTGCCTTGCTGCTGACCTGACGTACCTGCCCTCTTCTTCCTCTTCTTCTTTCTCACTTTAAGAGGCTTCACCACGAGCTCCTGGTCGAAGTCTTCCGAGCTAATGACACTGAACCTCTGGGAGGTGGGTGGGCTGCCCCTGCCCAGCTCCAGGGCTGCCTGGGGCCCGGAGCCGCTGTCAGTGGAATTGAGCGAGCTGCTTCTGCTCCTGGGCTCGCTGGCTGCAGAGCTGGCCACGGAAGTGCCTCTGAGCCTCGCCTCGCAGACTGTGGCCCCTGGTGGCCTCTCTGCAGGCTGTGTAGGGACTTGCTCTGCGCATCCTGGCGTCTCCAGACCGTCTCGCACTGTGAAAGGAGAGTCGGCTTTACCACCGTTTGTCAGAGAGAAAGTCGACATGCTTTGACATTAACCTGCCCTACATACCAGCCCGCTGAATTCAGAGAAACGAGCAAAACTCAAAGACTCGCCTGGAAGATTCCAATCAATGGTTTTTATTCTCCAGGAAGTTCATACATCAACACCAGCGCACTGAGTCACCACGGCTGTCTGGTGAGTAACTGCACAGGAAGGGGACACCACTGCACACAGGGCATCTCTCACTCTGATTCACCAATGACTTACAAGGTAGGGAGGCTTGTCTAGAAAAGGGCCTCATGCTGCCTCATACCCACCCAAGGCCTCGAATACACTTTAACACATTCCGTACCGCGTAGAAATCTCTAAGACTTACGCCAGGGACTGCACGACATTGGGCAAACTGCACATTAATTAAATCATCTCGTGATGCGGTCCTTAACAGATGGCACACGAAACACGAGAAAACTCGTGAGCGGTGCAGAAAGTGTTAATATAATATTACTCTGGGCATTTGAAAAGTATTTCGCCCTGGCTGGTGTGGCTCAGTGGACTGAGTGCCGGCCTGTGAAGCAAGGGGTCAGTGGTTCGATTCCCAGTCAGGGCACATGCCTGGGTTGTGGGCCAGGTCCCCAGTAGGGGGCAAGCAAGAAGCAACCACACAATGTTATTTCTCCCCCTCTCTTTCTCCCTTCCTTCCCTCTCTCTAAAAATAAATAAAGTCTTATATATATATATATATATATATATATATATATATATATATATATATATATATATATATACACACATATATATATATGTACAAGGTCTGTCCAGAAAGTATCCAATCATGTACTATGAAAAATAGAGACATTTATTGAAGCTACAAGATAGAAGAAACACTGTACACAGGACAATGACGCCTCAGTCCCCTTCAAAGTAGGCACTTTGGGACCTCACAGGGTTCTCCCAGTCACCATCAGCTACCCTGTCATATTCTCCTGAATCTCATCGATGGTCTGAAATCTCTTCCCTTTCAAAGGTGATTCGAGATTTTAGTTTTGGAGAAAGCCAGAAGTTGCAGGGCACCAAATCTGGGCTGTAGGAGAGCGGAGTCACCTGGGCGACTTGATGTTTCCCCAAAAATCTCTGCATGAGACGTGACGCATGAATGAGCGTGCTGCTGTGATGCAACTGCCAGTCCCCAGGTGTCCACAGCTGCGGCCGTTTTCATCTCTGCATCCTTCCACTGACGGAGAGCATGGGGCGGTGCTCCTTATGAACTGTTTGGCCTGGAGGGGCAAGTGGACTCGTGATGGACAACACCTTCCCAACCAGAAGCACAGCCAACATGGTCTTGACCTTGCTGCGACTTTGCTGCACCGTCTTCGGGCATGGAGAACCAGGCGACTTCCATTGGGACGACCAGGCCTTCCTGTCCGGGTCGAACGAGCCGCAGACCCACGGCTAGTCTCCAGTCCTGACCTTCTTGAGGAAATCTGGTTCATTGCTAGTCATTTGAATCAGGTCATTAGCAACGGCAGCACGACGCTCCTCCTGCTCTGGTAGCAGAAGCCACGGAACGAATTTGACCACAACACGTCTCATGCCAGGATCCTGCGTCAAAATCTCGGACACGGTCGTTTCTGGAACCCCAGCTCCGCTTCCAGTCCTCACACTGTCGGTCGCCGATCTTTGCTGACAGCAGCCCGTGCCCGTTCAGCAGTCTCAGGTGTTCTGCTTGTTGCAGGCCTTCCAGGGCGTGGATCCCTTTCAACAGATTCTCCACCACCTTTGAAGCATGTGTGCCACACTTGTATTTGCGCTGCACTCGTTGCATTGTCCCTGAAAGCCTTCTGAGTCATCCGAATAGCTTCTGCGGAAGAATGTTCAAGCTTAACGCAAACTTGGATGCAGATTGGTCGCTCTGCTTGCTCATTTTGAATGCGATGGCCACACAGTACACATGGTCACTGAACAGCTTCTACCACCCCCACTGACTAGTACAGTGAAGGCGTCATTGTTCATGCGTGTGCATTCCGGTCCACTCACCTTGGCTGCCAGGTTACACTGATGTCGTGCAAACTGTTCTCGTTATATTAACAATGGCTGGACTTTTTCTGGACAGACCTTGCACACCTGTAATTAAATTTCTCAGAATCCAAGAAGGAAAGGTAGTTTTCCATTGGGACAAACTCAAGACAAATGTTCACTAAGCAGCTAGCGCCCAATCCAAGCAGGAGGCATGACAGGAGTGGGCGTGGAACATCACAGCCCGAGCTCTGGCTGAGATGGCGAAAGCCAGCGAATTTCCCACCTCCACAAACTTGTCCTTCTCTCAACACAGCACCAGAAGGTGACCAGGGCCAGAACGGCTCCAGCCACAGTCCCCTGTGATCTACTGAGCACCAGACACCATCCAGGTGCTGAGACATGGCCATCAACCAGGCAGACAGAACTCCTGCTCCCCGGGGCTGGGCTCGGGACCAGAGGGCAGGACGCAGCTGAGCGAAGCCCCGGGCAGGGAAGTGACCTGTGGAAGATCATGCAGCTAATGGCAGATCTCACCTAGAGCTGCGCTGCCCACTACAGAAGCCACCAGTCATGTGGCTGTTTACATTCAGATTAATTAAAATGAAACAAAACTTAAAATTCAGTTCCTCAGTTGTACTTGCCACATCTCGGGTACTCCGCAGCCAGGTGTGGGCAGTGGCCACCTGCTGGACAGTGCAGATACAGAGCAAGGAAGGGACAAAGCTACTCCAACCCCAGGAGGAAGGATGAGGAAGGGCGCCGGGTGGCAGGGAGATGGGTTTCGCCTTTCCCACAGGTTGGTTGCATGCGTCAAACAGAACACCTGTGGCCCCGCTACGTGACCTTCAGAGGCCCCACGAATGCGGGGCTCCGGGGCCAGACAGATGTCCCCAGGGTGCCGTCACACATCGCAGCTGCGTTGTCTTCAGGACGCTCATGGCACCTTGCTGAGCCTCAACGAGTCACTCAGCACCGCCCAAAGGGGCTGCTCTGAGGAAGAGAGTGTGAGTGTGAAGTGCTCAGCACAGTCTCGGGGGCACAGCGAGTCCCAGTGAGTGAGGGCGAGGGGCGGGGCCGCGGCTGCTCTGGTCACCACCAGGAACAAGGTCACTGAGCAGCCCCTAACGCACTGAGTACCACAGAGGTGGGCAAGAGAAACCTTGGTTTTGCTCGTTGGAATTTGGGCTTATATGAATTACAAAAAGAAAGTCAAAAGCACAAAGAATAATAATTGTACCAGCAAGAACTGCACTAAGAGTAAAAGATATGTCACAGCTGACAGACTTAAATGCTCTAAAATCTTATGCAAACATAGGCCTTCTGGAGCACTAACCCCACCCGCTGTCCAGAGTCCCAGAGGTCAGGCAAGTGAGCGCTGAGTTCTCTCTCCCTCCCCTGCACTCGCCCCCTGCGCCGGACCCACGGAAGCCACTCTGCCAAGGGGAGCCTTGTCTGACTCAGGCCGTGAGGGGTCACCTTCAAAGGAAGCATCGTAGACGGTACTGACGGTATTGTAGAACTGTGAGAAGTCCTCCAGAAGCCTCCTTGTTTAGATAAGCTACAACCCCTTAACCAGCAAACGATCAGTCTTATGAACGGAACCCAGCCGTACACACGGCACCTTTATCACAAATACAAACCTACTGACGCCAGTCCTTCCGGTCTGCTTGCAATTCTTATGATGTTCCTATCTCCCTTCAAGAGAAATATTTCATTGTCTGTGCAGGAAACAGACACGATGTCACCTGATCCTTCCAAACCAGCGATCGTGGCCTGTACAGAGATAAAAAATAAATAAAATCACCAAGCCAGCAACAGTAAGAGATCCAAGCACCCCAGCAGGTCAGACGGCCACCACACGTGGTTATGACAACCTCCTGGGACTCCTCAGGGCGACTCAACCCGCAGTGTGGTGACACCTGACAGGCGTGGGACCTGGAGTCGCACTCCTCGCCAGTCACTCCTCGTGAGCGAGGAGCGGCCTCTCCCCACCCCTCGGCCACTCTCGGGCCCACGTCCTTGCCCGCTCCCCACACTTTGTGACAGGGGGCGCCTTCTCCCTGGTGGGGCCTGCCTGTAAGCCTCACACAGCTCTACTCTTAAGAAGAAACTAAAATGAAAGTTTTTGTTTAACTTTTTACCCTTACCTGAGGGCATTTCTTCATTAACTTTAGAGAGAGGAAAGGAGAAAAACATCGAGCAAGAGAGAAGCATCAATTGGTTGCCTCTGTACGGGGCCTGGCCAGGGATTGAACCTGCAAGTTTGTGGTTATGGGGCAACGCTCTAACCAACTGAGGCACGCTGGCCAGGGTGAAACTTTTGTTCTGTGTTTTTTTTGTTGTTGTTGTTTTTTTAAAGACTTTATTTATTTATTTATTTTTAGAGAGAGCGGAAGGAGAAAGAGAGGGAGAGAAAGAGCAATGTGTGGTTGCCTCTCACATGGCCCCCACTGGGGACCTGGCCCGCAACCCAGGCATGTGCCCCAACTGGGAATCGAACCGGGACCACTTGGTTCTCAGCCTGCGCTCAATCCACTGAGCTACACCAGCCAGGCTTGTTCTGTGTTTTTTAAAGTTCCTGTATCCGACTCTAAAGGTAATACTCCATTATTACCCTGATTTAAACAGAAATTGTTTCCTACCACGATTTAATGATGCTGAAAGTTGTCCAAAATACATACAGCAAAACACTGTGCCTCCCTTTGGGTAGGGGGAACAGGCGAAGAGTCCAGGGTAGAGAGGAAGCTGAGGAGAGACCCTTGTCCTGCTCCCGTCGCCCTGCGGAGGGCCTCGGAAGGGGTTCTCGGTTAGTGTTTCTGTAAACTTGCATCTGCATTTGATACGTGTGGCCATTCGGTGGTTGGAAAAGACACGACCCGAATGGACTACAAAGAGTAAGTTTAGCCCTGGCTGGCATGGCTCGGTGGACTGAGTGTCGGCCTGCAAATCAAGGAGTCCCCGGTTTGAATCCCAGTCAGGGCACAGGCCTGGGTTGCGGGCCAGGTCCCCAGCAGGGGGTGTGTGAGAGACAACCACACATTGATGTTTCTCTCCCTCTCTTTCTCCCTCCCTTCTCCTTTCTAAAAATAGAATTAAAAAAAAGAACACATGTAATTTTGTGCTCAGGTGCAAAAAACACAGACAAAAAAACAAACACCCAATTTGTTGGAGGGGAGAGGAATACAAATAGCAAACCAAGTATTTTTTCAAATCCAGCAAAATAATCAGGCCTTCCCTTGATGCCCGTGACTGGCCCAGAGGAAAAGCAAAGCATGCGCGCCTACCCTGCCTGCCCCCCGCTGTGAGAGGTAGCCTTTGGGAAGCCCTTGGATACCAAGATGGGCTGCGGTCCCGTCACTTACCTGGTTGACGGTGTCTAGGAGGTAAATGCTATATTCATTCCAACTCAGCACCCAGCCTTCTCGGAAGAAACACGAAACCAGCCCCAGGTGTTTCTCGGGTGCGCCGCCGCCCCCCCTGTCGAAGGGCTCCAGACGCGGGTACAGCTCGAAGGGCTTGGCTCCCTCGGCGAAGGCGTCCTTCAAGATGAACGTGGCCTGCACCGTCCCGTGGACGTCGGCCTTCCACAGCCGGAGCCCCGGCCGTGACGCGTACAGGGTGAGGTCGCTTTGCTTACAGAGTCCTGGTATGAAGCACGCTCCAAATTTCCCAGTGCTGAAATTGAGAGCACGGAGGAAAAGGACAGACACCGACTGATTCAAAGTGACCACTGACATGAACTGTAGCAGTTTTTTGGCTAAGCCCAAACAAGGTTGATTTTTTAGAACCCTTTTCTATGTTTCCCCTGTTGACTAGAGCACATTGCCACCCCTGTGCCCAGAGGACCAGGTGTCCGCCCTACACCCCTCACAACACCCTAGGTGGGCCCAAGGGACGCCTCCCCCCCCCCAGCCCCCGCAGATGAAGTGGTCGGGGCATCTCTCTCCGCACTTCAGCGTCTCACTCAGTCCCTTGGTGACTACACCCTCTGGACGGGCCCGAGGAGGCTATCAAATACCAACTCCACTTTGAAACGAAGACTGCCAGGCTCGCCGGAAGGGCTTGCAGGCAACCCAGCACTGTGTGTTGTGGGCTTGTTCGGGGGGTTCTCTGACGGAGACTGGAGGATCCTCGCGGGGCCACCACGACCCCCCCTTCCTCCTGCCTCTCCCGTCACACCAACCTCCACCTGGTGAAAGAGGTGCACTCTGTTTCCTTTCAGGAACAGGCCCCTGAAAGAGCTCGTCACCCCGCGTCACTTGCTCACCACGGGTAACTAAGGCATTCCCATGAACGAACACTGAGTGAGCCCCCACATTGTGTGGGACACTGTGTGTGCGTGAGCGGTTCTGACCGCGCCTGGGAGGCACCACCCCTGAGCTCAGGGAGCTGGTCAAAGGGGACAGGCTGTGACAGCCATGTAAGAAGGCAGGACCTGGACACTGAGCAGACATTAATTATGAGGCGGAGAAGAGGGGAACGGGCATTCTGAGCAAGGACACGCTTGAGCAGGGGGCTGGTGGGTAGCGAGTCGGGAGGAGGCACAGAATTTGGGGGTGACTAGCTAGAGCTGGGTGGGACTTGTCCCGAAGCCTGACCGGGCCACCCTCCACCCACCCGCAGTGACCCTGCAGCATTGCTGGTTTTTCTCTGACTGGACATAAGAACACCACGTCCAAGCACAGTGGGATTCTAAAATCATAAATAATTAACCCTGTTCCTTAATTTGGGTAGAGATGACTTCCAAAAAACAGCTGATGGTAGACAAAAAGTAACTTGACTCCCTTTATGAGCCGCATCAATATGAAAGAAGCGCTTTCTGGTTAACAAATTCTAGTCCTAAAATAGTGTTTTCTAATTTTATATATAATTTATGGTACCACAGAGCCCAAAACAGGAGGATGATAGTCTGCAATGGGTGCAGGGAGTGAGCCAAAGCAGTGACAACAATCTCCACAGCCAGACCCCAAAGGCCACCGAAGGGGCACAGCGGTGACACTGTCCCAGAACGTGATGCTGGCTGTCCCCGGGGTGCAGGCGCCACACCGCCCACTCAGCCCCCACTGCTACAGGCAGGCACTGCCGACACAGGACGCCCCCGCTGTCGGGCCTGCGGGACACACGGCAGTAGGCGCGGAGCAGGCCCTGCTGTAAAGTAATGCCACAGGAGCAGAGCGGAGGGCAGGGACGTGACATGCTCGGGGATGGCTGGGGCCGGAGACTTTTGGGAGTAACGCAAACTGCTCCGTCCAACCTGAAGAGGTTCAGGCTCAATCAGAAGAGGCCACCGTGACCATGTGCCACCACCGAGTCCCCCGCCACCTCCTCCTGTCCTCGACCCATGTCTCCACGGCCACTGGCCCCCTTCTGCGTCCATAAACACTCCAAGCCTGGGCCTGGTCCCAGGCCTTGGCCTCAGACGCTCCCCGAGACCAGAGTGCCCTGCCCACGCTCCAGGTGGGCCCGTGTCGCCCGCCTGAGGCCTTCCCGGCCTCTCAGAGAAGCCCCTCCACGCGCCGCCCGCCTGCCTCCCCCACGGCGTTTACTGCAGCCCGAAGAACACGCCTCTCGCCCGAGGCACAGACCTGTCCCCGTCCTCAGTTGGCATTCACACCATCCAATGAGCCAGCACGTCTGGGGTGGTGGCTGACACCCTCCTACCCATGATCCCCAACAGCACACAATAGGAAGAGCCGTCAGACACGTGTTCGGTGTCACCCCCCACCGAAGGCTCAACGAGGGGACACTCTGGTTTGTTGCTGCACCCGGTGCACAGCACACCCATCATCGCGGCGCCAGGACCGGGCCTCGGAGCGCCAGGCGAGGCTCACAGAAAGGTGCTGGGTTCCCACAGAGCCCAGCAGGCCAGGCGTGAGGAGAAAGCTGGGGGAACCAGGCCCAGGTGAGAGGAAGCAGCTTGTACGTCTTTACACTCCACCTGCCTTCCGAAGAGTCACAGCGCAGCAAGACACTGTCAGACAAGCCGAGCAGGATGCCAGGCGGGCGGACACCGGCCGAGGGAAACCCCTGCCGCAGGGTCCCATGTCCTCTGGCGGCGACGGGCGCTCACTGCTGTACACAGGTTGGACCAGTGACAGGGCTGGTGGTGCTCAGCAGGGTGCACAGGAGCCGGGGGCTCGGCACACAGGACGACGCTGGCCTCTCCCCAACCCGGCTGGCCTCAGCTGCCGTCTCCCGCTGGCACCACCAGCCTCGCGGGCCCTCCTCAGCACCTGCCAGGCCACGGCATTTTCAGGCCAGCCTGATGTCCGCTCTCCACACCCCAGCTTCCGCTCCTCTCTCCAGCCCAGCCAGTGCCCTCCGGGGGACTCCTCCAGCTCCCGCCCACCTGCTCCCACTCCCCTCCATGCACCCTCCTTACCCCCCTGCCCAATGCACACGCCGCACAGAGTCCTACCCAGGAGCCTCTGAGTGGGACCACGAATGGACGCCACCCATGTGCCTCTTCCCACACGGCTGGCAGGCAGGTGGATTTGGGTCATCGTTCTGTCAGGCGTCAGGTCAAAGGAGGGATGATCTCTCAGCCTGGAACCCTCCCAATTCCCAACCCACCTTGCCCTCCAGACCCTGGTGCTCGTGGCAGAGTGGCTGCACTGCTGAGGGACAGGCTCCTCCTGTGGCGCTGGGACAACGCGTCCTGGGCAGGCTGCGGACCCACTGGGAACCCCCAGCTTTGAGCCGCTGTGGGCCTGCACTCAGCAAACCAGAAACATGGGAAAACTGAAATCGTCCCCGGCCGCCACCCAGCTGGAACACTGAGAACCTACCTTTTCCTTGGCTGGGTTCCGACCTGCTGGACAGACTGCTCTTCGGTGTGAAACAGCAGGCTCCGCTGCGCGGTGGACACCAGCAGCACCTTCTGGCTGTAGTCCAGCTGCACAACGGGGGACGGCTCTTCCAGCACCAGGCGGGAGCTGCAGGCACCCTGCGAGAGGGAGTCCCGTCACCCCTGGTGAAAGGGGGTGCACCGTGACCCGGCCTCCTCCGCCACATTCATGTCGGTCCAGTCCCCCTTCAAATGCACACCCTAACGCTCGTTAGATGCGGAGTCAGCCCTCGGCCACGGGACCAGCCGAAGAGTCCTTGCAAGTGCGAGCAGTCAGTGTCAACAGAAGCCTGACAGAAGCCACTGTCAGTGCTGCACAGCTTCGCATCCACGTCCTCAGCAGACACGCAGGCACGCGCACAGAGACTCACGCGGGAGCACCGTGCCGCACCACGCGCGTTATCTCCTAAAGGAACCCCTGGGGCTTTCTATGAAACCACGGTGACAACGGCCACCTAAGTTCGTCTCACACTCTCCTCCCACAAAGCAACTCTGGGGACATTTCACTCCTGCCAACCGGAAGGGCCAAAGAAAACAGGCAGAAATTAAAATTAAAACGGCACTGAGCATAGTAAAGAAGAAAAGGAGAAGTCTAGAAAGCGTTCACTGCCAACACAAACCCCACTTCCCGGTGTCGCAGCTCTGCTGGCGCGCCCTGGAACCGGGTCCTTCGGTTAAGAAACACACCGCTGCTCTACCCTAGACCTTCCGGGGGAGGAGCGAGCAGCAGTCAAGTTGCTGGTGAAGTTTACGTGGCATAAAGCCTGCCCTTGAAGACACACGGCTCTCACGGCCGCCACGACAAAGACAGAAACCTCACTCCTCTCAAACATCACAGGTTTTTAAGGCAAATTTCTTGCCGACATTTGCAGTCATGCCAGCGGAAGCTTTTTAGTTTCTGGCTTACCTTGTAAGGAATGCAATGGAATTTACTGTACTGAATTTTGAAAAACATACATCCTCCCATCTTTTTTTCTTTTTTACGAATCTCAAAGAGCAGTTGTGTCTTTTAAGAAAATGATCAGAGCCTCCAAAAGCCGGGGAAACATGATCAGCCTGCCAAGGACACTGCTTCCGGCGTGAGCAGCGTCCTCCGTGCTGCCCACAGGCGAGTGCACGCACAGACACGCTCGGCACCCATCACAGTACACCATCCTGCGGAGCAGCGGCTCTCCAAGCCTGGCCCGCGCTCCCTGAGCGTCCCCGGGGCCCTGTTCAAGGGGTCTGCGAGGGCCAGACCACTTTCATTATGGTCCCAGGCTGCATCAGCCTCGTCTGGAGGGGACACTGGTACCGACGGCACAGAAGCCACGCCCAGGGGAGCTGCGGGAGCCTCAGGGGGCCCACTGAGCCGGAAACCCAACCCCACCCGTCTCACTGTGCCCACCACGCACTCGCGGCAAAAACATGCGTCTCACTGAGAGTGCTTCTGACGCAGAGAGAGGATGATGGCCCAGAACCCCGGCCCTCGGCACGCGTGTTGCTGCGTGCCAGCCACTGTGCACGGGAGGGCTCGTCCCATCCAGCAGCAGGAGCCCGTGTGGCCGTCGGCCTCAGACACGTCCTCAGCGGGGGCGCTGGCGTTGTTCTGGGCGTTCGACGGACACTGGCCAGGAAGAACAAAGGGAGCCTGTTCTTCATGGACAAGGGACAGAGTCTGCAACTGATGATAAAGGTGAAGTTTTCCGATGAAGGTCAGACCTGGAAACCGTGCGTCCACCCTTGTGAGCCTGGGAGACTCCCAGTCACTGCAGACTCTCCTGACCTGGACAACAGCGACACTCACAGAGGTGCGCCCTTCCACGGCGGAGCGCGTCGACACCTGCAGCACCGGCCCTCGGGGCCCGCGCGCAGAACGGGCTGTGGGCATTACTGTGGCCGAGCATGGAAAATCCACCCACATGTTTTCAGTCCACATGGTGACTGCCCTTTACGGACACTGCCGTGAGTTGCCTGGGGAGAGAACTACAGGCGGTGGCCACAGTTCTCTAGCAAGGCTCTGCCTGAGAGAGGCCGGTCCTTTGCACCCCCACCAGCACACCGTGCCGGCCACGGCCTGAGCGCAGAACCCAGGCGTCGTCTTCAATGAACCCAGACGTCGTCTTCCACGAACCCAGACCTGAGAGAGGCTTATAAAAGTGTAAGGCAACCCCACTCTTACTTGTGTTAACATATGATAGGTTATTTCAAAATAAAATTAATAAATATTTTTAATTTTCTTGTTTTTTTTTTAAATGTTTTATTAATTTATTTTTAGAGAAGGGAAGGGAGGGATAAAGAGAGGGAGAGAAACACCAATGTTTGGTTGCCTCTCACAAGTCCCCTACTGGGGGCCTGGCCTGCAACCCAGGCACGAGCCCTGACTGGGAATCGAACCGGTGACCCTTTGGTTTGCAGGATGGCACTCAATCTGCTGAGCTGCACCAGCCAGGGCTTAGTTTTGATTTCTAACACAGGGCACTCAGTAGATACAACTTGCACAAAACCGTACATGCTAGGAACGAAGGCTACCGACATGAACATGAAGGCCCATGCCGCCAAGGAGGGCAGTCTAGCTGGGCACAGGCCCCGCGTGCAACAGGGAAGGTTTTGGGGCGGAAGCTCGTCTGCAGTTATGCTCTGCTGGCCGTCAGCTTGTGACGGGGGCCTGTGACCATGTCCTATGGAGCGTTCTCTTCCCTGCACGGACCAGGGAGAACACGCAGCTCAGGGCACTATGGGAGGATTCAACAGAACAGCAAACACGAGGGTGGGGCTGGGCGGGAGCCGTCCCTGGACTCCCCCGCCAGCTACTCGCTCGAACACAGAGCCATCTCACGCCAGCAGGGGGGGTGAGGGGGTGCTGCCCGCCCACTGAGAGCACTGAGCCACCCACCGTTCGGGTTCGGAAGAGTGTCACTACGTTCCTACAAGCCCTTCAACAAATGAGCAGCGACCGAGACTTCTCTTCTAAGTAGCGGAGAGACAACAGGAGAATGGAAACAGTGAATGCCCCAGGAGAAACAAAGGCCATTCTAATCACAGAAGTCGAAGCTTATGAAACATCAGAAAAGCCCTTGAAAGAAAATGTTACAATTAACAATTGAGATTATAACAGGATGAAGAACACAAGCTGAGTAACTGAAGATACAATTATGAATATTGTTTCTCTGAATGGAGCGTCAACAATGTCCTGAAAATAATTTTACCTGGTCAAGGTCCAGAGAGGAGTAGACCACCTTCCCTCTGCCGTCTCCGGAGAACAGCTTCATCCCGTTGGGGCTCCAGGCCAGGGCTGTGATGCTGCTTCTGTGGATGCCGGCGACGTCAAACCTCCGGAGCTACGCATCAGCGACAAACACACACACGGGAAGAGAAGGGCAACACTGTGAGAGGCGGCAGTGTGGACAAGGGGGGGCGGAGCCTCCTACTCACGCAGGAAGGAGCTGGGTGCCATCTGCCTACTTTCCTGCAAAACCCGGGGTATAGCCAGCGAAAGCTGAGCGGAAATTAAATTGCCCATGTGTGCTTTTTGCCAAGTGTCCTACCGGGAACGAGAATGCTACCTGAGTAGAAGGAACACAGTGTTCAGCTTTTCTGAACTTTTATCTTCTAGGCAGTGAGGATTTCTCATTTTAGAACCCATGAGGAAGCTCAGCCAATGTCACGTGACCGGTGCTGACCTGCCTGTTTCTCCCCGGCAGTGAAGACACCAGTTGGAAAACGGCCACCCTCCCAGAGGCGGTGCCTACGGCCACCAGGTCATCGAAGCAGCTCAGCAGCTTCACCACGGTGATGGACTCCATTTTTCCCTGAGGGAGGAAACATCCAAAAACAAAACAGTAAGCAGGCCGCTCTCAAAACGGAGAGCCTGGCCAGGGGTCTGGAAAGCTTCAGCGGGCTGTAGCCTGTGCATAAGCCCAGAGAAAATGCACACGATCCAGAAAGATAAACCTGCTAAAACCCCGTTTTCTTTTTTGGTTTTTCAGTCTTTGAAATGACAAAATTAAAAACTGCATTTCTGACGAAGGAAGTGCCGATTACTCAAGTGTGAACACACAGAGCTCCTACCAAGAGCGACCAGGAGCCCGGGCAAGCAGTCTCCCCAGCAGCAGCCTGCAGTGAGGGGGCCACCCCAGACCCCGCCCTGCTCTCCTCTCCCAGCGCGGCCCGGTCTCTCCGCCACTGCGGCCCGTGGCCCATGCGCACGGCCTGGCTGCAGGGTCAGTGAGACAGCACGTTGGCAGAAGTGCTTTATAAATGATTCCTGGTGTGTTTTGGTTTTCAAATCAATAATCAGTAAATACCATTAACTCAAGATTACGGCAATAGACTGGTTTATTAAGAAGCACAAGTACAAGTACCACACCTGAGCAGGTTTCCAGCCCACAGAAGTGATTTCTTATTTTGAAACCACTCACTCACAAAGTGACACAACTGCTTTGACCTTGCTGACATATGGCAAGACCCCAGTAAAGCCACTTTGATCCCTGCTGTGGTCATTTAAGTGGTAGAGTCCACCTGTCACACCCTCTGCTCAGGGTCCTGAGTCAGCTGCTTTGACAACATAAAGCCGTGGTCACCTGTCGAAGCTTAGCTGTGCCCTCAGCCAGTGGGGATGCTAATGACTCAGCTCACTTTCATCTGGGACTTCAGAGCTTTCTGGGGACTCTCATGGGCCACAAACCTCTCTGGCGCCAGGTTATGACATGGGGTAAGGGATTTGGGCCGAGGCTGTGGGAAGGGAAAGAGTGGCCCTTGAAGATCCCCAATTTTGCCAGCATCAGTCAGAGGTGACTCGGACTGGGGTGCCAGGAGGGGAAGGGCCAGGCAGGAAGACCAGCGGGGAGCCTCCGTGATCCACCGGCTGGAGGCAGGAGGCGCACCCCCACCCCTGGAGGGGCGAACAGAGCGGGTGAAGGCAGTACACCGCGGTGAAGACAGGAGACCCTCCTAAGACCCGGTCAGAGTGGTGACGGCAGCAGTGGGAACCGCGCAGCCCCTGCCGCGTGCTGGGCACGTCCTGGCTAAGCGCTGCTCCACAAGGGCCGTCTCCTGGTGTCCTCAAACGAGCACGCGGGTAGGCGCTGAGGTCGTCCTCAATGCGCAAAGGCTGAGGGACTCGTCTGAGGTCCACGGCCCAGGGGGCCTCTCCCGAGGCCCTGCTCAGCCTCGCTGCCTGGTGCTTCCTGTGAATGAGTCCACAGGCCTGGTGGACGGAAGGCCAGGGAGGCTGGTGGAGAGGAAGGGGAGGGGAGGACTCGCGCACCCGGAATGTGGGTACAATGTGTGAGGCTCCACGAGCGGAGTCGCTGGTGCTGCTTTGAGGGGAGAGAGTGACAGAACTGGGCATTTGTAATTCTAAAATCTGCCACCATGTCAGCAATCAAAACCATTCACTGGAAATCTTGCCACATCACAGGACAAGTTTGCAACAGCAGGCAATGCTTCTGAGTAAAGGGTGTCGAGAGAAAACGCGCCCTCAGGTGGGCTGGAAGCCTGAATGCCTGTGCACGGAGCTCATACGCACACTTTTAAATAAAACGACGTGCAGGTCTCAGGCAATGCTATTTAATATGCTTATTAGTAAGTGTTATGGTTCTGGACTTTAGAACCAAATACCCCCAAGAATCAGATTATTCACATTTAACTATATTACATATAGAAACAAAACATGAGGCTTCAACTTCCGAGAGTATCAGTCTAGCGATTCCAAAACATCTCTCCAAACACCTAGAAATGCTGAGTAAGATGCAGAAAACATCCTTCTGAATGCATAGCTGACCTCCAGAAAGTACGAAACACCTACGGCAGCCAAAAACCCAGAGACTGTTGCCAAGCCAGAACAGAAGCCAGCCCTGAAGCTGCAGGCTTCCCCGGGATGACCAGACCAGCACCCGGAGCCACTGTGTTCTCAGCTGAGCAGGTAACGAGGACAAGGCTTCAGGCCAGGTGAGATGGACCCGATATCCCCGCAAACGCCGGAACCCCTGAGGCCCCAACCCGCAGAGGAAGGGGAGCTAGGGGAAAGTGGGTTTACTGGCAATGGAGCTGACAAGGAGACCTGTCCTATCTCAGGCACTGATGGGAGTGAGTAAAGAGAGACCCTTCCCAAGGATATGCAGTGCCAAGCCTGCCCTGCTCGGCACCGGAGTGGGCATTTCCTTCCACACAGAAGCAGCTCTGGCCCGGTGATCTAACGGGAGAGCTTGCGTGTGAGCAGCACCCCGGGTGCCTGCCCGAGCGAACTAACCTGCCAGTGGGACGCAGTCCTGGGCTGGCTCCCTCAGCATCCGCACACATCAGGACCCGCCACGCAGCTCAGAGTGAGCAACAGCCAGAGGGAAACAGGCCCGTGAAGAAGAATCGCCTAGAAAAAGCAAGAATGGTACAGGACGACCCCTCACGCTCACCCAAGTATTTCATTTAGTTTGGAGAGATACAGAACAGAAAAGAAATACGCTTAAAATTTTTAAAGAAACATAACAGGAGACGAAAGCACAGTGCATATTACTTCCAGAAACAGTCAGAGAGAAATGAAAACAATCGAAAGGATGCAGAACCGCAGCGGTGGGTCAAAGAGCAGCGTGGCCGCAGCTGGGAGGAAACTCTGAACTAGACGGCAGGTCTGCGCGACAGCGAGACACGCGAGGCAGATGCACGAGAGAGAAGTTAAGAGTCAGAGGACAGAGTCCCAGCCGCATCTCACCAGGCTGCCAGACGGCAAGAGAAGAGAGGGAAAGAGAAGGCAGCGTCGTCAGAAACGAGGGCTAACGGTGAACCGGAACTGACGCAAGACCTGTGTCCTCAGGGGCGCAAGCCCGGACAAGATTCATGAAAAAACCCACACACGAATATGTCTGGTAGTGAGACAGTAACACCTCAAAGACAATCAGAAGATAGTGGTATGTCACAGAAAGGCAAATAAGCAGATAGGAATAATTATTTAAAAAACAGAGTTCTTAACAGCAACAATGAAGTCCAGTACACAGTGAAATATCATCTTCAAAAGTGCTACGAGAAAAAAGCTGTTGGCCTGTATGGTATACCTGCCAAAATAGTTCAGAGACAGAGAGACGCTCAAACAAACAAAAGAAAATCCAGAGTGTTTACCACCGAAAGACCGCAACACAAGAACTACTAAAGGATGTACTCCAGAAAGAAGAAACCGGTCGCAAAGGGAAGAACTGAGATGCAATGGGAATGATGAGTGAAGAAGTTGGTAAGAACACAAGGGAATATGAACAATGACTATAAAATACAGTAACAATGTCCAACTTGAGCAGTAAAAAACACAACTACAATATCAGACAGTTACATGTATGATGAGAAAGGTCAGAGACACCGTAAGAAAACTACAGTTGGCCCCTGAACAACATGGGGGCTGAGGATGCTGATCCCCACTGTCCCTCGCGCAGTCAAAAATCCATATAAACTTCTGACTCCCCCAAAACGTAACTACTAATAGCCTACTAGAAGCCTTTCCAATGAATAGAGTTACATATTTTAAGTTACATGTATTTCATACTGTACTCTGACAATAAAGCTAGCGAAAGAAAAGAAAACGTTTTAAGAAAATCATGAGAGAAAATACGTTTACAGCGCTACACGTGTGTTCTGGAAGGAGGATCTGTGCACAAGCGGGTCCATACGGCGCAGACCACGTTGTCTGAGGGTCGACTGTGCAGACCAACATCCTCTGTGACACAGACACAAACCCTGACAAATACCACTAAAGTGAACATAGCAAGATTTTTAAAAAGGGCAATATAACGTGACAGAGCCCTGGCTGGTGTGGCTCAGTGGGTTGAGCGCCGGCTGCAAACCAAAGGGTCGCTGGTTCGATTCCCAGTCAGGGCACAGGCCTGGATTGTGGGCCAGGTCCCCAGTGAGGGCCATGTGAGAGGCAACCACACATTGATGTTTCTCTCCCTCCCTTCCCCTCTAAAACTAAATAAATAAAATCTTAAAAAAAATAACATGACAGAGTGGGGTTTACAGCAGTGATACATGGTTGGATTAATAACCCAAACTCAAAAGCATATAGTAACATGTTAATAGAATATAGGAGAAAAATCTTAGTATCTCTACAGACTCAGAACAAGTGTTTGACAAGCTTCAATTCCCACTCACGGTAAAAACTCTGGAACACTGGGAGGAGAAACAAAAAGCATCCAGGGGAAGCCACAGCTAGAGCCGCAGTGAAAAGCCAAACACTGGGCAAAGATGCCACCACACTGGGGACAGGACGCCGGGCGCCCGGCCAGAGCGCAGGGCCAGCGGAGGAGCTAGAGGCACGCAGACTGGAGGAGGTGAATGGATCTGCTCACAGGCAGACAGGACCATCTGTGCGGAGCACCCTGGGAAATCTACAGAGCAGGGTACAATGAAATACACAAGGTCAACTGTCTCTCGTGCACTAGCAACAATGTGACTGTGGAGTGTCTGGGAAGTGACAGAATACCCGAGAGCCGACAGGTGGAAAGGAAAAACTCGGCTCTCCACCTGGGAGTCTTTATCTCTGCACAGAACACTTCGTTTCTGAGACTTCCGGTCACCGGACGGGTGGGGGACTCCCCACGACAGCAACCAAGCCCCCGACAGCAGCTCGATGCCCTGCAGTTAACTCAGTTCTGACCCCCAGGGTGGCGCCGCCCCCTTCAGGCGCCAGGGCTTCTGACTGACAGGGATCGGAGGTCGCAGCGCCCCCTCCCCCAGCTGACTGCTTTGCCAGAGAGGCTCAGAGACTGCAGGGAAACGCTTCCTTCCAAGCATCCAACCAGGGCTCCATCTTTCTGGTGGCCAGCCCGCATCCAGGAGCCCACTCAGGCTTGCTCAACAGAATGGAGGTGCCCCTGGTGCTCCTGTTACATAGGAACTTGCAAGGATTTCCGGAGCCCTGGGTCAGGAATGGGGTCAAAGACCAAATGTCAGGAAAAGAGACGCTCCTAGTGCTCTTATCTCTTAGGGCCGTAGGAGGGTTTTAGGAGCCCCGTGCCAGGACCCAGTGACAGAGACAGACCTGTGCGACCCGGCAGGAGGAAGGCCCACTGGGGCGCAGCTGGGAGGGTAATGATATGGGTGCGGTGATGTATATATAGTTCTAATGGAACACACGGTGCGTTCGATTGTGATGGTATTACGTGACAGAACTACACGCTTACGGTTTTGTAATGAAAGCATCTGTAATACAGCGGGGGCTGATTTGTGCCGGACCCTGTATATATTCTATTTCACAACCAAGACAAGTTAAAGGACACATACTGCAAACCCTAGAAAAAATGCTGTAAAAACAAAACAGACAGCGCTTAGTAATACACAGTGTACATAAAATAAAATACGAAAAAATAATCCAAAAGGCAGAGGAAAAAGAAAACAAAGCAAGGCATAAAAATGAACGGGATGAGTGGAACACAAGGACCAAGGCGGCAGACACAGCCCACTGTTCTCCGTCGGGGACAGTCCCGCCCCCACCGCCGGGCCATCGGGCCGCGCCTGGAGACCGCCACCGCTTGGGAGGCGCTGCTGCCATCCAGTAGGTAGAGGCCAGGGGAGCTGCTAAACACCCCAAACACAGGGCCGTGTCCCCACACCAAAACGCCATCAGCATCACGGCCAAGAGCCCTGGGCCTGAGCCCAACCATGTCAACAGTGGTATTAAACGTGAAAGGTCTAGATCCACCATCAGAAGGCAGAGCTTGTCACACTGGATGAAAAGGTGGAACCAATGTCGGGCTGCCCGCCTGCGGCGGGAGCAAAGGCACTGCAGGTACAAACGCACATCTAGAAGAAGGGAGAACACACAACACGCGACCTTGCGTCACGGAAAGGCAGAAGCAGTGCATTCCCACAAGGCAGGCTGCAACAGACGGCGTGCAGGCAGTCCGCGGCGGAAAAGGGCCGGTCCCACACGGGGACAGAGCCCCCCTCCAGCACAGGTGTCTGCCGCGGCGTCTGAAGTGCAAGTGCACGAAGCGGCACGACAGTGTGAACACGCTTAATGTCCCCAAACGGGACGCGTGGCGAGGGTGGGAGCGGCCACTTTTACGTAACGGACATTCGACCACAACAACGGAGGTACCCGATACAGAAACTACGGACCTGAGAGACGGCCTACACAGGCCTACACAGGTCCTACGGACCTACACACACTTCGGGTTGGCGATGTCACCACTCCTCTCACGGCACTTGGCAGGACGAGCAGGGAGCTCGGCAGCGAGGCTGCAGAAGTCCTGGAGTCGTGTCCTCCGGGGAGCAGCCTGCCCTGGCAGCAGGCATGCCAGACAGGCTGGGGCAAACACCTGGGGGTGGGCGGGGAGCAGGCCGGGCCACAGAACCAGGTCTGCAGGAGGGAGGGCCACAGCGGGAAGGAGGGCCAGGAAGGGGAAGGCCAGTCTCAGACTGCAGTTTGAGGAAGTTCTGGCCAAGTCAACAGGGACACCCGAGCTGAAGCCACCTGTCAGAGGAGCGCCCCGCTTCGCAGGTGCGCGTCTGCCTGCCTGGGGTCCCAGTGGCACTCAGGCACTGGCCGGGGGCGGCGGTAGAAAGCGTGGCCCTGAACAAGCACAGTGCTGGACAGAGCACCCACCAGCCATGGTCCCCCGCCGCAGGACAGCAATCGAGGTCAGGTCCTTGGAAGGCAACACAGTAAAAAGACTCCAACAAACACGCCATTCGATTGAAAGAGATCGAATGCTTGAGGGCTGCTTTCCGTGACGGAGTTAGGGCGCACTAAGCGCTCTCAGGACAGCACACACTCCAGGCTAAAACCTGCGCTCGACGTCCCTCTGAGCGGCACTTCTCCTTCATGAAAGCAACCCTTCGATTCACACGCTATTTAAAAAGGGGAATCCTGCCCTGGCTGGTGTAGCTCAGTGGATTGAGCGCGGGCTGGGAACCAGAGGGTCCTGGTTTGATTCTCGGTCAGGGCACATGCCTGGGTTGCAGGCCAGGTCCCCAGTGAGGGCCATGTGAGAGGCAACCATACATTGCTCTTTCTCCCTTGCTTTCTCCCTCCCTTCTCCTCTCTCTAAAAATAAATAAAATCTTTAAAAATAAATAAATAAATAAATAAAAAATAAATAAAAAGGGGAATCCTGTGGCACCAGCCTCGTTAAAACACCACCCCAGTGCTGCTTTCCACACAAGCCTGCAAGTACAGACGGGCCTCACTAACATCGAACGGTGGCCACGGCCCACGAGACGGGCAGTGGGCTGGGTAAGCGGTTAAGCGTGCCGACAGCTTTGCTCTGCTTAGTGTGGGGGCCGCTTTCAGGGGCTCTCGTGGCCTGGGGGAAGGAGCCAGGCCCATCGACAGGGACGGGCACTGCCGGCACCGGCACACACGTGCAGGTGGCCATGGAAGGACGTGGTCCACTCCAATGCGTGCAGACGAGGGGAGGGCAGGCAAGGCTACTGCCCTTGGGACGCCTCCCGGCATGGCGCTGTCCTTGTTTTCGTTTTAGACTGAGGACGGATGGTCATGTATCCAAGACAATTTACAATGTCGTAACTACATACGAGAGGCTAAAGGGTCACCCTAAACAAGCCCCGCGAGGCCCCACCCAGCGTAGCAAAGGGGACACCCAGAGCAGCTCCGAACCCTCGGTGGCCCTCTCCCTGCCTCGCCCCCAGCCACCAGCACCACTGCCCTGAAACCGGGATTGATCACATGGCCTTGCCCTGTTCAGAGCTTCACCACGTGCTCGTGCATCCTTACACAAGGCAAGTGTGCAGGTGCGCTCAGCACAGTCCCAAATGGGAGTCAGCACCCAGAGGTGTGGCCCCCAGCCTGCCTGTCCCAGATACCCAATCTCTTCAGTGTCCAGTTGTAGATCAGCTCACAAGAAGTGGAAGTTTAAGCCACAACACCGACTTATTATTGATTGCTGTACAGGGAATGGACGGCCCGACAAACCAGACGCTCGGGCAGGTGACCTGTAAGTGCCTCCCCTGTGGCAGACAGACGTGGAGCGGAGTTAGTCCAAAAACTGCTTGCTGGGCACGAAGCAACTTCTGACGGGACCACTGAAGCGGTGAAACCAGCACGCCGAGGCAAGCGGGTCACGACTCACGAAGGGGCCCCGCACCAGCTGCACAGGGAACTCGGCCTGTTCTGCAGCAGACGGCCCACTTCCTCCGTCCATCCTCCTTCCTCTGGGCGAGCGGACAGTTCAGTCTCATTCTGGCCTGGGAGCCACTCTCCCGGCCATCAGGACACTGTCTGTCTCGGTGCTCGCCCACTGCGTGTTTGGCTCTCTTCCGCTCCCCTCGTTTCCAGCTTCCTCGGGGGCATTTCTCGTTGCCCGACTGTGGCAACTTCACTTCCGCAACAGAAATCCGATCATCAAAACACTCAGGAGAAGTGTGATTGGAAAGGAGCAGGGGACAGCTTCCAGGACAACGGGCCACCGTCGGGACAGCACGCGGCCCACCTGCTCAGGCTCCCAGCAGGCAGCTTGCCCCCCATGCCCTGGACGGAAGTGCACCGGGGGACGGAAGTGCGCCGGGGGACAGAAGTGCGCCGGGGGACGGAAGTGCACCGGGGACGGAAGTGCGCCGGGACCGGCTCTCTGTGCGCAGGATCACGGAACTGGGAGGCCGGACAAGCTTTCTTCACGAGCCTCTGGGTGTGACAAGGCACGTCGACATGTCAAATATTCGACAGGTCGGGGCATTTGGAAATACTTAAGGAGACTCAAGTAAGATAGGAATTCATTAGGTTTATAAGAACTATGTCACTATTTTCATTCTTTCACTAACAAAGAACCACAATTTAAAGCTTGAATAGTGATACAACTTTTCAGTGATCTACAAGTTAAACAAAGGCATCTGTTTTAGTGGAGTATCTTCCTTAACTGCCTGAAGCAACCCGGAGGGGGGCCGCCCGGTGGGCTGGCGGTCTCCGCAGTCAACACACGAGGGAGTGGACTCACAGCTCAGCAGGCATCTAAGCGTTCACACGGACGTGTGCTTTTCTGACTTCCTGCTCTGTTCCAATGACCTGCCCGTCTAATCTCGCCAACACCACTCCACCTGAATTCCTGACAGTGTATCCGTCTTATATCCCCAGAGAGCAGCTTCTCCCACCTTGTCCTTCTTCCTCCACCGGTGCCTGGACTTCTTTGGACTCATTACAATTTCATACACATTTTAAATCACCCAGCCCATTGCCATTACGAAAAACTTGTTGGAATTAAATTGAACTTAGGTCAACTTCGGGAGAATGGACACCTAATAAAATATAATTTTTACTACGGGTCACTGTAAAAACACGCGAAAGCTCAATTCCCAGCAACGAATGGACTGAAGCAGCCCCGCCGAGAACACCGGTGAGCCCGGCCCCGCAGCGGTTTTCCGCCACCGCCTCCTCCCGGCACTCTCAAACTAATTACGGAAATTCGGTGGCACGCCAGATATATATTTTTGCCGATCTGACAAAAACAAAATAGGTATAATTTTGATTCGTTCACACCAGACAGCTATTGTTGTATTGGCTATTGTCATTTTCTAAAAGATTTTCTTTATATTTAGAGAGAAAGAGGAAGGGAGGGAAAAAGAGAGGGAGAGACACACTGATGTGAGAGAGAAACACCGATCAGTTGTCTTGCACATGCCTTAACCAGGGACTGACCCAGCAACCCAGGCATGTGCTCTGACCGGGGATCAAACCAGCAACCTTTCAGGACTACTGTTACTTTTTAAAGTTGACAATCCAAGGGAAGGGGTCAGTGCCGCTGACTCAATAGTCAGGTACCACGTTTTAAAAGTTCTTACAGCGCACCAGCATGCCGCGGCGCCCGGGCTTAAAAGCAAGCCATATTGTAACGCTGTCGGCACACCAGAATTTGGATCTCAGGATGCTGATGGACCGACCTCAGGGCTCCTTCCACAGGGAAAGATGAAGGACGCACTAGGAAATGTACCTCTGGCTGATGTAGCAAGACAAACACTCCCATTTCTGCATCACTTTTAAAAATATACTAGGCGTAGTCCTGGCTAGTGTGGCTCAGTGGGCTGGGCACTGCCCCATGAACCAAAAGGTCACCAGTTCAATTCCCAGTCAGGGCACATGCCTAGGTTGCAGGTTCAGTCCCCCAGGGCGCGTACAGAAGGCAACCAATCGATGCCTCTCTATCACATCGATGTTTCTTACCCTCTTTCTTCCTGCCTTCCCATCTCTCTCAAGTCTAAAATAAAATATAAAAACACACTAGGTGTTGTATGCACACATACGGGCTAGGTGCACACACACACCAGGATGAGCAGGTAACCATTTACAACATTCCAAGCACAAGTGTTCTAGCAGAGGCGTCAGCATGGCGTGCTGTTCGCTCTGTTCAGGTCTTTGTTCAGCGTCACTTCTCCGTCAGCCCTTCCCTGAAGTTCCCACTTAAAACTGGATCAGGCCCTGGCTGATGTGGCTTGGTGGATTGAGCACTGGCCTGTGAACTGACAGGTTCAATTCCTGGTCAGGGCGCATGCCTGGGTTGTGGGGCAGGTGCCCAGTTGGGGGCACAAGAGGCAGCAGGTCGACTATCTCTGGCACATCTATGTTTCCCTCCCTCTCTTTCTTCTTCCCTTCCCTTCTCTCTGAAAATAAGTAAGTAAAATCTTTTAAACCTGGACCAGCCCTGCGGGCACTCCTTGTCCCGTCTCCTGCTTACCTCCCCCTCAGCACGTCTCCCCACCAGCCTGCCCCTCCTGTTCCTGGCTGTCCCTGCAGACGCCCAGACCCGTGCAGTCAGGGACCCAGCTTGTGTGCTCTCTCCTGCATTTCCAGGACCTCGCTTGGACCTGGCACACGGCGAACACTGGACAAATACAGATGGGCGCATGGGGACAGCCAAGTGTGGCAAAGTGGCAGAAATGTGGACCAGCCTGGCTGTGGCTGGAGCAAAGAGTTTGATGGCAAAGCCATGAAATTTCAACAATCCACTGAGTGCTAACAAGAGACGTCATAGATCATACATTTAATTTCAAAACAGAAAATTAGAAACTCAGGTCAAGTTGTCTTTCTCATCTATTCTTATGTATGAGATCTGTCCAGAAAAAGTCCAGCCGTTGTTAATATGACAAGAACAGTTTGTCTGACATCTGTGTAACCTGGCAGACAAGGAGCGTGGACTGGAATGTGCATGTGTGAACAATGGCGACTTCGCTGTACTAGTCAGTGGGGGTGGTAGACGCCATTGACTGCATGTGTCCTGTGTGGCTGTGGCATTCAAAATGACTGAGCAAGTAGAGCAACAAATCTGCATCCAATTTTGCATTAAGCTTGAACATTCCTCCGCGGAAACTATTCCGATTCGAAAGGCTACAGCTATAGGCAACTGGTGATTGGCAGCTTCATCAGACGCCTGCTCATGTACCAGGTCTCATGTAGAGTATTTTTGTAAAACATCAAATCACCCAGGTGACTCAGCCCCACTACAGCCCAGATTTGGCGCCCTGAGACTTCCGGCTTTTCCCAAAACTAAAATCCCCTTTGAAAGGGAAGAGATTTCAGGCCATTGATGAGATCCAGGAAAATACAACGGGGCAGCTGATGGTGACTGGGAGAACTGTGTGAGGTCCCAAGGTGCCTAGTTTGAAGGGGACTGAGGCATCATCGTCTATGTACAATGTTTCTTGTATCTTCTTCAGTAAATGTCTCCATTTTTCATAGTACATGGCTGGACACCTTCTGGACAGACCTCATATGTCCCAGCCATCTGTTCAGCAAGCTTGTAGCATTTCTGCGCTTATTATTAGCTTCTCACATTTCTTCATGCTGCTGGCACCCACTAGGAAGAATTGCCTGTGCCTCCATCTGCTCTCTCCTACTTACTAACTTGTACAGGAAAAGAAAGGGTTTCCAAAAGCATTATTCGTGAAAACACATGCTCTGGCTGACGTAGCTCAGTGGACTGAGCACCGGCCTGCGAACCAAAGGGTCGCCAGTTCGATTCCCAGTCAGGGCACATGCCTGGGTGCAGGCCAGGTCCCTAGTAGGGGGTGCGTGAAAGGCAACCACACATTGATGTTTTGCTCCCTCTTTTTCTCTCTCCCTCCGTCCCCCTCTAAAAATAAATAAAATCTTAAAAATAGAAAAAAAAGAAAACACATGCCAGGCTCTGTTGGTCACATATAAGGCCCACTCTCCATCCAGACACACTTTCTGGAACAGCCGCCAGCTAAAGCCCCTAAAGCTGAACACCAAAGCGACTCAGCAGTGAGCTGAACCCCAATGGGCTCGCATGACTGCCCTGCAGAGTTAGAAGTCAGAAGAGCAGGCACCTGGGGGAGGGGCACGGATTGGGAGGTGGCACCAAGGGGTCTGCTGAGCTGCCGGAAATGTTCTGTATCTTGATCTGGACGATGACGCAGGTGTACACACATAAATCCATCAAGTTGTACACTCGAGATCAGTATACGTGACGTAAATTATACTTCGATTAAAAAGTGGAAAAACAGACGAGGTGACATACAGGCCCCCGGAAGCCTGCCGTAACTTAAATTCGTTGAGGCGTGTTTTGTGCCCCAGAACCCAGTCTGTCTTAGTGGATGTCCCATGTCTGCCTGGATGGAGTGGGCACTCAGCTGTCGCTCGGTGGAGTGTTCTGAAAACAGTGAGTAGATCGTGGTGGTTGATTGCGTTGCTCAGCTCTGCGTCCTTGTGGGTTTTCTCTCCACCACTTCTATTCCTGGGGAAGGGGTGTTGAAGTCTCCAGCTATAATCGTGGGCTTCTCCGTTCCTTCTTTCAGTTGTCAGGTCTGCTCCGTGCACTACGAAGCTCTGGTGTGAAGGACGCAAACGTGTGGGACTGCTATGTCTTTCTGGTCAGCTGACCCTGTTACCAGGACGGCACGCCTCTGTGTCCCTGGTTATCTCCTTGCCGAGACACTCTGACATTAACACAGCCACTCCAAGTCTCTTTCATCAGTGTTCACATGGCACATCCTTTTCCATCCTCTCTTTTTACCTTCTTATGCTGTTTATTATAAACTGATTTTCTTATAGGCAACATATAGTTGGTTCATGATTTTTCCCTATTCCCATAATTTGTCTTTTAGTTGACACGTGAGATAATTTCCATTTAACAGAATTTTTGGTACATTTTGATTTAGCTCTATCATTGCATTTGTTTTCTATTTGTCCCTCATTTTTCCTTCTTCTGCTTCCCCTTCCTTGCTTTCCTGTGAGTTTTGTGTACATTTAAAAAAATTCCTTTTTGATATACCTGGAGTCTTTTTCACGACAGCCGGTCGTACAGGCTGTTGCAGTGGAGGCCCTAGGGGTCACAGCATCACCTTTTCGAGTGGAATGTAGAGACCTCACCGCCACGTCGGCCCTTGCCCTCCGCTGCTATGTTAAAGTTCTCTCCTAGATGACTACATCTGTGCACGCTGAACCCTCGACCAGACGACGTGTCTTTAAATTTCCGCTGCCTGTCAAATCTATCTTAAAGAACTCCAGAGGAGACGACCAGCCTGTTACATTTATCCAGGTGCTTATTTACTGCCTTTCCTTCCTCACTGAGGCGCCAGGGATTTTCGAGCCGGTCCGCTGGCAGCAGATCCCTTGGTCTTCCTCCACCTGGGAAGACGTGTGCTTCACCTTCTTTCCTGACAGGTGTTTCCACTGGGTGAAGAATTCCTTGCGGACAGCTTTCCTTCGGTGTTTTGGAATGCTGCCCCTCTGTCCCCAGTCCCCATGGTTTCTGATGAGACATCTGCAATCATTCCAGTCACCTTCCCTACAGGTGACGTGTCATTTTTCTCTGGCTACTTTAAAGATTCTCCGTTGTCTTCACTCTTCAGCAGTTCAGTCACGACGTGTCTGGGCACAGATTTCTTAGGTTTATCCTGTTAGGGGTTTGCTGTCAGGTTCAGTCATCTTTCTGGTTAAGTGTTGAAGTGTTTGAGAGATTTCAGATAAATTAACTCATAACTACTGTAGTAAAGATGGACTATGTAATGGTCTTAAAGGTTTGGGAAATCTGATCAGTCAAATCCATAAGCTATTAATCAATGAAAAGAAACAGTAGTTTTAATTTTTTATATAAAAATGTTAATATAAACTCTAGAGCCAATCTGCCCAAGTCATCATTCACTAACTCCTGACCCTGGGCATGTCCCTTAACCACTCTGTGCCTCAACGGTCTCGCTGGTAAAGTGGGGATACAAACATCACCCCCCTCGCAGAGTCTGTGCACATGAAGTGAGTTCACACATGTGCGTAAAGGTTACATAATGCCTGGCATATAGGAAGTGCTACAGCATGCAGAGTGTTTTTGTTATTTTAAACTGAGTACAGAGGCTTAAGAAAAACTAACTTTTTAAATTAAGGCTTTGAGAAGCTGAATACTATTAAAACACAGATATTTGGAAACATTTCTCTTGAACAGAACAGCCTCGTCTCGGTCCGTGAAAGCCCACCGAGCACAGAGTCGAGTCTCACAAGGACACAAGGTAGGAGCCACAACTGGGTCACCCTCGAGTCTCTCTCATGAAAAAGCCAGGGACACCAACGGAATGGGTGTGTCCCGGGGTGCCCAGACACCTGGGCCCCCAGCCCCCACAGCACAGAGACCCGCCCGAGTGCAGTGACGCGAACGCAGGCTGGCCAGGCCGTGGCAGCCAGGGCTCTCCGGAAGCGACCTTGTTTAAGGTACACGGGCTCGGCAGCTGGCCGACACTGACGCCGGTCCTTGTTCCATAAGTTCGCCAGAGCAACTACGGGTATTCAAGTGCATCTGTCAAGTAATGTGAGAAATAAAACACTCAGAAAGAACCCCTACTTCCAAAGTTCCCTGCTAAGTAAGTATGAAACACTAAATTGTTCTCATCAAAAGTGATGCTAGATTTTTGAAAGCGGGAAAAGGGAGTTAAAAACACCAATGTTTTTATCTATATTCTGCCTCCATTAGAGATGGTTTTAAAGTATTGTGTGGGTGCAACTCTAAGGCCACATTCCAGCAGGTCGGCAGTGAACGACCCCCCACTGGGACCCAGAAGCACACCAGCTGGGGTGCCGAGGACAGCGGGACTCACCTCGAAGTTGTACTTCCTCATCTGGCCGAGGCGCCGGCAGTACAGGTAGAGCATGCCGGTGCTGCTGCCCACGGCGATGTAGTCCCCGCTGGCGTCCAGGGCCGTCAGGTAGACCACCACAGAGCGGAAGCCCTTCTGGATCTTCGCGGGGATGGCGTTGAGGAGATAGTACAGGGGGCAGAACTCCCTGAACGTAACAGGCGCTGCTGTGGACGCCATGGCCAGGGTGCCCAGCGCGTCTCCCGGGAGGACACGGGATGCTGACTTGGCATCTGGGGAAACCTGGGAGCTGGAGAACAAGGCGTGGTCATTCTTACACTGTCCAGTCGTGCCAAAGAGAAGTCGTCTTTAACAGTGGGGACAAGGAACTTTCAGGTGGGCAAAACTTACAGCTGGAGTTTAATTAAACAGAGACAATAAATCAGCTGTCACTGAGATCACCTTTGAGCATTTTAATTCAAAATGCACTTACCTATGTGCTAGCCCCTGTAATTGATATTGTGATAAATACTATGGAGGGGTGGAAGAATAGTAAGAAACAGTTCTTATTCTCAAGTATCTTGTGACCTAGACAGGGAGGCAAAGAGACTGAACATTTGCAACCTGCACGGGATGAGGTGTGACCCTGGGTCTCGGTGAGGAGGGAGAGCGGTGTGGATCCGAGAGTGGAAAAGCTTCACTGGGAACAGCCTCAACTGCGACGCCCCCAGGAAGGACACTCCGTTCTAGGCGAACGGCGACCCAACCCGAGGCACAAGCACGCTAGGTCGCGAAGGCCCCAGCTGGAGCCCGCAGCTCCTCGGTGCTCCCCTCTGTTCCTCCGGGACCCGCACCTCTTGGCTCTTTGGGTTCAACACTTCCCTAGATAGACACTCAGTCCTCACATGGCAAGTTACAACTTACAGGTGCTCGGTCACTCACTGAACCCTCACCCTGCCCTGCAGGATGGAGGAGGGGCAGGGTCCCTCAGTGTTAGTGAAGGCACGGAAGGCCAGAGGCTCACCAGACTTGCCCAAGACCACGAGGGTGAGATGTGAGCTTAGGTCTGCCCCCTCCAAGTCCCGGGCCCTTTCCACGGTCATGGTCACAGCTCTGACAGACAGGCAACAGCTGCAGGTGGATGCTCCATACCTGCTTAGACCTGGAGGGCACGTCAGCCCTTTAGGTCCACGGAGGTTTTCGAACCCCTCTAGTAGAACCTTCTTGGGACACTGGATTTACAGCCTGCTTGTGGGTTCTGTTTCTACAGAGCTGACTGACTGACTTCAAGCCCCCTTCTAGGGAAACTCGCCGAGGGACCCCTGCATTGGCTGCTCCCCGTCTGGAAGGCTCCTCCTCACTCAGCGTTTGCTTCTTCTCAGCACATGGTCTCTGCTAGAACGTCCCCTCCCCGACAGGCCTTACCTGACCGCCCCCCAGTGGCTCCCCTTCCCTGCCGAGCACCCCACCACATCCCCTCCCCGCTTGCTCTCTCCACACTCCCCCTTCCTCTGCCATTCTGCCTGACCCCCGCCACGCCCCGGTCTGTAATCCCACAGGAGCAGAGCCCGATGCTCACTGCCCCTCCGCCCCTGGCAGCTGCGAGAGTGCCGGGCACACGAGCGGCGCTTGGGAAGTGCGTGCCGACTAAACGAAAAGGGAAATCTGCAAGGAAGGCACACGTGGCGAGGAGGGAAGAGCAGCACCTTTTCTCTGGTGGGTCCCCGTGCGATGCTGAAACGGTGACCCCAGGTCCGCGGGGCACGTCCAGTTTCTCAAGTATTTCCTGATTCCCCTGTGACAGGCCTCAGAGTCACGTCAGCCAACGTGGGCGGGCAGGCGGGCTAACTCGAGAGAACCTTCCTGCAGGTACTCGTGACAAGCCCCGCCCTCTGCAGCGGTTCCCAACGCTGACCCCCCTCTTTTACCAGAAGCTGAGATTTGCCCAAGGTCACACAGTTTTAGATGCCCAGTGTGACAGAAATCAGGATGGTGAACACTGGTCCTGTCCACAGAGCAGCACAGCATAAGTTTCTAACTTTTTAAAAGCAAAACCAAGCCACCCTGGCTGGTGTGGCTCAGTGCATTGAGTGCCAGCCTGAGAACTAAGGGGTCTCCAGTTCGATTCCCAGTCAGGTCCCCAGTGTGGGGACACATGAGAGGCAACCACACATTGATGTTTATCTTGCTCTCTTTTTCCCTCTTTTCCCTTCCCTCTAAAAATAAAGAAAATCTTTTTTTAAATAAATTTTATTAAGCTATTTACAGTTGTCCCATTACCCCCCCCCCCTTTATTCCCCTCTGCTCCACATACCACCACCCCCACTTCCCCTCCGCTTTAGTTTTTGTCCATGGGTCATACACATAAGTTCTTTGGCTTCTACATTTCCTATACTACTCTTAACCTCCCCCTGTCTGTTTTCTACCTACCATTTATGCTACTTATTCTCTGCACCTTTTCCCCCTCTCTCCTCCTCCCACTCCCCTGTTGATATCCCTCCATGGCTTATATAAATCCCTTTAACATTTCATACAATAAAGGCTGGGTGATGATGAACTCCTTGAACTTGACCTTATCTGAGAAGCACTTATCTGCCCTTCCATTCTAAATGAGAGTTTAGCTGGATAGAGTATTCTTGGATGTAGGTCCTTGCCTTTCATGACTTCGAATACTTCTCTCCAGCCCCTTCTTGCCTGCAAGGTCTCTTTTGAGAAATCAGCTGACAGTCTTATGGGAACTCCTTTGTAGGTAACTGTCTCCTTTTCTCTTGCTGCTTCTAAGATTCTCTCCTTATTTTTAATTTTGGGTAATGTCATTATGATGTGCCTTGGTGTGTTCCTCCTTGGGTCCAACTTCTTTGGGACTCCCTGAGCTTCCTGGACTTTCTAGAAGTCTATTTCCTTCACCAGATTGGGGAAGTTCTCCTCCATTATTTGCTCAAATAAGTTTTCAATTTGTTGCTCTTCCTCTTCTCCTTCTGGTACCCCTATAACTCGAATGTTGGAACATTTAGAGATGTCCTGGAGGTTCCTAAGCCTCTCCTCATTGTTTTGAATTCTTGTTTCTTCATTCTTTTCTGGTTGAATGTTTTTTTCTTCCTTCTGATCCACACTGTTCATTTGAGTCCCAGTTTCCCTCCCATCCCTATTGACTCCCTGCACATTTCCCCTCATTTCCTTTAGCGTATCCTTCATTTTTTTCATCTAATTTGCAACCAAATTCAACCAATTCTGTGAGCATCCTGATTACCAGTGTTTTGAACTGTGCATCTGATAGGTTGGCTATCTCTTCATACCTTAGTTATATTTTTTCTGGAGTTTTGATCTCCTTTTTCATTTGGACCATTTTCCCCGCTCTGATTGCACCTGTTACGTATAAGTGGGCGGAGCCTTAGGTGTTCACCAGGGCGGGGTAATCCATGTCATTGCGTTGTGACGCTGTATGTGGGAAAGAGGTCTGAGAGGACACAATAGCGCTTGATCCGCTCACTACCCACAAGCAAATTGGGCCCTTCTGGTGCTTATTCCTACACGGCGGGCTTGTTCCAGGACCCTGTGGGTCTCTCCAACGAACTCCCCTGTGAGGCTAGGAGTTCCTCCTGCTGCCGCCTCAACCCCATAGGTGTTTTCAATTGGTAGTTTGAGGCTTCATTTCCCCGAGATGGTCTGTCTTGCTCCCCAGCTTTTTTCTCCCAGTTTAATTGCACGTGAATGCAGGATCGTCTACTCCACCAGTCTCGGCCTCACCAGGTCCCGGTCCACCAGCTGCGTCCCCCCAGCCCGTTGCAGCGTTGTGCGCCTGGCTCCGCCCTGCTCACCGGTCTGGATGGATGTGTCTTTAACTCTTTGGTTGTTGGACTTCCATACAGTTCGATTTTGTCAGTTCTGGTTGTTTTTTGTTTTTAAATTGTTGCATTCTGACTTTTGATTGTGCGAGGAGACACAGTGTGTCTACCTATGCCTCCATCTTGGCTGGCAGTCTGAAATAAAATCTTGTGAAAGCAAGACCAGCCTTGGTTGTGCACATACTCCAAAAGGTGGGCAAGACCCACATGACCCGGAAGTCAAACAGGGGCCAACTCCGGTGAGAAGGGCCCTGGCAGACACCTTGGGAATGCATGCAGATCACTAAGGGCATGGGACACTAGAACCAAGGGAACAGCAGTGACAGGAACAGCGACAGTGGTGACAGCTTCCACCTGGACTTAACAGCAGCTGTCCTTGGTGCAATGCCACGAAATCCTCACAAAACACCCGTGAGGTGGGCGCCGCCGTCACCTCCCTTTCACAGATGGGGAAACTCCGTTTCAACAACCGACCCACCCGCTGCAGTCCGTGATGCTTCCTCCGTCACAAATGTTCCCATTACAAGCACAGAGCCCCATGCGCAACCCCCCTCCTCAGGTCGGGAGCCCGGCCTCGAAGTGCCCCCACTCCCACACACAGGTGGGGCCGCGCCCGCCATGCTGACTGCCGGCACCCTGACACGCGCAGTGGGCGCTGTCTCAGAAGCGGAGCTAAGACCAGTCACCTTGGGTCTAAACTGTTCCCTTGGCTGAACAGCACGCTCAGTGGCCTGCGCACTCTGACAGCTCCAAGGGCTTGAGGACTCCCTCCAACGCCTCCAGGAAGCGAAATTAGCACTCGGTGGTACGGCCTATTTTTGAAGCCTGGCCACAACATCTATGGTATTTTTTAGTGTGAAAACTTTACGGCTGAACCTAGTGAGACTGATGCTGCCACGTGTCTTCTTCCAGCCAGCCAGCGCTCCGTATCTCGCTTCCTCCAGGGCCGCCTTGCTTCCGCATGCCCCTCTGCATCGCGGGGTCCTGCCACCCGGCCCCTGAGCACACGGTGCCTTCCAACCCCGCACGCCCAGGAGGATGCACTCTCCACAGGAAGCCTGCGCAGACCCCCTCGGACACGGACACGCGCTGGCCTTTGCTCAGCACAGCGCTGAGAGGGCAGTCACACACCGTGCCGCTGCCTGCTCCTGTCCATCACTGGACTCCCTCGTGCCTTTGCCCACGTCCTCCCAGTCTGCGCACTCCGCGGGGCTCCAAAAACCAATGGAGAGCGCGACACAACCGACGCCCCACTCGTTTTTTTATTAATTATCTTCTCTGTCAAAACACGGCCAGGATTGCCCCAGTAAGGCAGCCCAGGAGAGAAGACCGCCCTACCACCGCCACCGCCACCCTTATTCACTGGTCTCCTGTCCAGGCCCAACGCGGCCGCCACCCACAAGGGAACCGCACTCTGAACAGCAGCTCACGTCCCCACGGGCCAGTCCCCAGCCAGGCCCGGACGCCGCCCACAAACCCCGCTGGACACCCAACCTGCTCCTCACTCTTCCAAGTCAACCCGCTGCCGCCTGAGGCGTCGCCTCCTTTTCCCCACGGAGCCCCAGCCGCTGTTCCGTCCAACCACACGGGCTCCTGTGAAGTGGCACCTGCCTCCATCTCTGCGCGTAGCTTCTCTAAAGAAGACTGCAACCCGGCGGGGCCACCTTTCTGCTGAAAGACAACGGGGCTGCGGCTGCGAAACCACTGAAACCTAACAGCAGCCTCCTCCTAGTTGCCCCTTCCGTGGAGGACCATCCTTCCCCCGTCTGCCGGCCCCCTCCAAGCACGAGGACCCCTGCAGGCAGGGACTGGGTTTGTCTGTCCCACCCAGCACCCCAGAGCCTGGGCCGGTGGCTGGCATTCAGTGGACCCCAAATAACTACCTGCTGAAGGAACGAACACGGGATGCAAATCGGGCTGCAAAACCCAGCAGGTCAGAGGTTTATCAAGGTGCGTGCTTGCTGGGTGGGTGCAAGTAGAGAAGCCCCGCAGCTCAGGGAACCAGGGGCCTCTGGAGACCAGGGGCGTGTGGGGTCTGGGTCTGGGGATTTCCCAGGACTCCTTTCCTTAAATTTCCAGGACCTTGGCCAAGAAGTCCACCCCGAGGGCAGCAGGTCACTCCAGCAGACCAGGCAAGTGTGCGTCCACATGCCGCCCGCGGATGGAACAGAAGAAACAGCAGCGCCTCCGCGATTAAAGTGAGGCCGCACAGAGCCGGGAAGAGCCATGGCAGGAGAGCTGTCCTTCGTGGGAAGGTAGCGCCTGCCGGCACGGGCTTGGCCTCCACACGCACCGACCCCCTTAAGCCTCCCCCTGACACGGAGGCAGAAACCAGCGTCACCTCCAGTTCGCTGACTGTGGGACGGACTCTCAAAGCTGTGGCAGCGCCTACCCGGAGCACAGACCTGAACCCCGTTCTTTATCCTGCACGACCCATTCTGCCTCCGGGGCCTTGAAGCAGGACCCAGAGAACGACCACTTCCTCAGCACCCCCTGGGTACGTGCCAAGGCCCGGGGGGCGCACGAAAGCCGGGGGCTGAGAGTGCCGGGGACGGCTCGCAGGCTCACTCTGGAGACTAGGGCGCTCCGAGGCCGGGCCGGGGGCGCGGCGTGGGAGGAGCCGGGGAGCGGGGCGCGCCAGGCGGGGGCCGAAGAGGGAGGACGACAGCTGCTGCGCTCCGCGGGCCGCCGACGTCCTCCAGGCGGGCGCTTCGTGGTCGCACGTACAGCCTCGGCCACCCGCACAGACGAGACGGGAGCGGGAAAGGGAGCGAGCCGGGCAGGGCGACCCTGAGTCGCTGAGACAAGGGGCGGCGGCGGGGAAGCCCATGCCAGCCGCGTCGCCGGACTCACCTCCCGCGACAGCCCCTCGGGACTCGTCGGGCCCGCCGGGCCGCGGGGGCTGCCGGAAGCTCGTCCCCTGGGCCACCGGGCCCGCCCCGCCAAGCGACAGCCGCTTCCTCCCGGGGCTGGAGCGGCGAAGCCACAAGTGGCGGCGGGAGGGGCGAGCCGGAAGTGACGTGTTCCGCACGACGTGGGCGGGGCCTCGGGTCTCTTTCCGGGGAGATCAGCGGCATGGAAGGTGCGTGACAGCGGCAAGTTTCCCGCGGCGGGGAGGGTGGGAGTGTGGGGACTGGGCGGGAGCCCCGGGGCCTCCGGGTTGAACGGGGTACCTGCGTTGCACCAGCCCAGCCCGCTGCCCCCGCGCGGGCCCTGCTGTCGGCCCGGGAGCCGGTCGGTTAGGCCGAGCCTCAGTTTTCCCACGTGTAGAATCAGTTGAACGCAAAAAAGTGTCAGCGGATCCTGACGCTCACGTCGTGTTCGATATTATAAATTAGCATTAACAGAGCACTTTCGGTTGGAATTACCGGGCACAGTCCTTTCCGCTTGTACTAAAAGCTGTCACTCGGCGAGTGCTCCCTGTGTGCCCCGAAGTGCTCGGAGGGCTTGACGGGGTCAGTTCTTTAGAGCCTCACAGCGATTCCATGAGGTGATGTCAACAGGTGGGAAGTGAGGCTGGAGGGCTGGGTAACGGAGCCATGCACGCCCTCTGCCTCACTCTGCGCCGTCCCTTGTCACTGGTCTGTCTTTCCTACTAGCCTGTGACGTTCTTGGAGTCAGAACTGGTTTTGGTTCCTAAGTATGTGCTGGGGTGGGACCGACAAGGATGAATCAGATGTGATGCTGCCTTAAGGAGCCCCTGCTGGGGGAGAGACCCCCTTGGAAGATGATGTAGCGCGGGTGGTACCAGCTGTTTCTCTAGTTAACACATTTTATTCAACACCTACTGGGTGCCGAGGCTGTGAGAGGGAACACAGAACATGAGCCCTTAACCCAGGGATCGGATGCTGTCCCCAGGTAGTGTGGTCAGAACTGAGTTTATTGCCGGTGATGATGGAAAACTGCGCATTGGCGAGGTCCTTGTGACTGCCGATACTGTGTTGGACACTTACAGTGTGTCAGGCCCCCACAGCTGTTCGTATATTATCTCAGCTTTATGTCAACTCTTTGAAGTCGACAAGTCTTATCCCCATTTTACAGATGGGGACATTGGGGCTCTGAGAGGTCACTTAACATGCCCAAGTTGTCATACCACTGGCAAGGGCAGTGCTGGGATTCCCGTCCAGTCGGCATGGTCTTCGGAACCCAGACTCCGAACCGGGACACTGTGTGTGTGCTGCACCCCTCAGGGCCTCTCCCAGAGTTCGGACGCCCTGCTGTGGGCCACCGGCAGCCTCTGATGGGTTCTGAGTGTTGGGGGGGAGAGGGCACGGGAGAGCTGGAAGAGCCCAAAGAGCCTGAGTGGGCTTTGGGTGGTCTGGGGGTGGCTTCCCACAGGAGCTGGGATCTGGGTGCATCTTAGGGCGTGGGCAGCACTAGTCCAAGAAAGGAAAGAACTTCCTAGCAGAAAGAACTGCATGTGCTAAGGTCTGCAGCCGACTCCACTTTGGGAGCTGCCAGTAGTTCGTTTTAGGTGTAGATTAAGGGGATTCCAGGTGGGGGTTGGGAAGAGTGTTGAGGTGGAGAGGAGGTCAGGACCTGAAGGTTCTCTGCATCTCGGGGCCAGCCTTGTCAGTGTCATGGGCACCACAAAGTGCTGAACAAATGTGAGGCAGCAGAGGGCCTGAGACAGGTGACGAGAGGACCCAGACTCGGGGCTGGGAGGTTTTACAGAAAGTCACAATTTCACCTGATTTCCAGCCTTTGAAAGCAGTTGAAGTGCTTCAGGTAAAACTGTGTGGACCCTTTAAGCTAGGAAAGGATCCAGCCATCTCTGGCGAGTCTTCAAATGTAAAAACCATTCTGTTTTTCTTGTTCTGGGAACTTCCCTGGTCATCCAGACTTCCTAGTGTCTGCATGACTTTATTTGTCCAGTTGATGCAGCGTTCAGGTCGTCTTACTGTGGAGAGAGCTCTACGAGCCTTCGCCCTCCAGCTGTGGCCATGAGTTCGGTAACAACTGTGTTTCTTTCACCGCCCACAGCAAAGACTCCAGGAAGCGCAATGCCCAGAAAGCCTGTCTTATCTATCAGCGCGAGAAAAATTAAGGACAATGCAGCTGATTGGCATAATTTAATCCTGAAATGGGAAACCCTCAACGATGCAGGCTTTGCAATTGCAAATAATATCGCCAACGCAAAAATCAGTTTATTGTAAGTACAGCTACAGCCCCTCCGAGCTCTTCATCCCTAATGATTGGGCATAGGTTTTGTGGAGGTCTTTTATGGGGGGAAGTGTGTTCTCTATCAACATGGACAAATTAAATTGTATTAAGCAAAAAAGCAAGTGGTAAAATGATACATGCAAGTATGAAGAGCAAATGTACATTTAAATACAAAGTTACACTGTACAGGGTCTGGCACAAATAATGACCCTTTTTTTTTTTTATCACAGACTCTTGTCACAAAACCACAAGCATGCAATTCTGTAACATAACAACGTCACACTCAAGCACATCATATGGCATTTTAGGTGACATGTTCAAATTAAAACTATACAATATTACACCCAAGTTATTACCCTACCACCCACACTCAAGCAGGCCTTACTCTTGCTGGGCCCTGTATACTGCTCCTGGTTACAAAATACATCAAATTATAAAAATAGATCGGAAGGACACAGGCTCAGTTCATGACCTTGGTCTCTTCTAGGAAGAGTAAGTGTTGGGGTGGTTGGTAAATGGGACTTTGTCTTCCTAATGTTGCATCTTATTTCACGACATTGTGGTTTATAGTAAGAAATATCTCTTCAGTCTTCCTCCCTGTTCACACAGCTCCCAAACCCCTTATAATTTCCTAATTAATAAGAGCAATGGGAGAATCTTCCATTATAATGTTTGGTCTTTTGTCCTCACATAGTCCTGGTTCTTGACATAGCTCCAGAGTGGTGAAGGTGAAAGAAGTGTCTTCCATTCATAACAAGCCCTTTCCACCATGCCTGAGTTTATATTAATAAGGTGATTTGTGGAAGCCCCAGAGGATGCGGGCTGGTTGCCAGGGGAACCTACCAAGCAACAGGGGGCTGGAACTTTCAGCACCACCCCTGTGGGAGGTGAGAGGGGCTGGAGGTTGAGTTAATCACCAGCAGCAGCAGCCAGTGGCTCAATCCGCCATGCCTATGGGGTTTGGAGAGCTTCCAGGTTGGTAAATGAGAACACTTGATGTGCTGGAAGGGTGTCCCCAAACTCCACAGGGACGGAAGCCCCTCCAGGACCTTGCCCCATGCACCTCTTCATCTGGCTGTTCTTTCATATTCTTTAGTATCTTTTGCAATAACTGGTATTCTGGTAAGTGAACTGTTCTCCTCAGTTCTGTGAATCACTTGAGCAAATTAATTGAACTCGAGTAGGGGTCGAGGGACCCTGATGTACCAGTCAGTCAGGACAGGGAACCACCTGGACCTGAGAGGCTCACTCGGGGACTTAGCCCTTCACCTGTGGGAGCCAGTGATTAGGTTAACTCCTGGTTAGATCGTATTTCTCAAAGTTATAATTCTATACTATACCCTCCAGCCATTTATGCGTCTCTAGGCCAGAGTCTAGAGACTTGAGTTCCTGGCCTGTCCACTGGCTCTCGCCATTGTCAAGCACATCGGGCGCCTTAGGCCCCAGCTGCATTTTGCTGTGGAATCCTGCCCAGCCAGTCCCACGAGATGCACCGACATTTTCTCCCATTTTAAGATGGAACTTTCTCCTTCAGTGTTGATTGTGACTCCACATGATTATTCTCTTGCCCCATGGGCCACAGCCTTCCACTTACAGAACGCGTTCCTGCTTGTCATCTTTGCGTCCAGCGCTACACCCTACTCCGAGGAGGTCCCAGGGCTGAATATAATTGACTTATTCTAGTGCAGAGTTGAGTAACTGACGGATGTATTCATTGTATACGTAAATGAGTCAACATTTAATGACGTGAAACGGCGTGTTTGGGAAACGTCTGACATCGTTCCCTGGATATTGAGTTGTCTCGGTGTATCTAACCAGCCAAGGCACGCTCACAGAACGTGACTCGTTCCCACTCTTCCGCTTTGTCCAGGAGTAAAGACGAGGCTGAGCCAGAGAGCGGCAGCCCGGCGTGCGACGGAAACGCAGAGCGGAGGCCCCCGGAGTACAGCACAGAGCTCGAGGCGCTGTGCGAGGAGCTGCGGACCACCTTCGACCGTTTGGTGAGGCCCGGGGACCCAGTCCCTGTGCGCGCCGTCCTGACTCTCAGCCGCACTCGACTCTGGGCAGTCGTTCCTCCTCAGACCGTGGCTTCTCCCTCCTCAGCCTCCTCTGCCTGGTCCGCACATTTTGATGTCCCCAAGATGCTGTCCTAGACCTTTGTTCTTTTGGTCCTGCGTGTTGTCCGGGGCAATCCCACCCCCTTGCAGGCTCCACAGTAGCTGTTTCAAGGCTCTATAGGCCCCCAGCCTCTCGTCGCCACTCGGTTCTGCTCGGTGTCACCCACACAACCAGAGACAGGGCGGAGGCGAGTGGCTAGGGCTGCGTCCCAGCAGAACTCTCCTTATGGACCCCGAAGCTTGAATTGCATAGTTTTCACGTGTCACCAGATATTCTTCTTTGGATTTTTTTCAACCACTTAAAAATGGAGAACCCATTCTTAGCTCACAGTCGTACAAAAATAGGCTGTGGGCCCTGGGCTGGTAAGCGGTTGCTTAGTGAACTGGTGACTGAAGTTCAGTGCCCGCCACGCTGGCCACCAACCGTGGACCACACACGGCGCCTCTTTGCCGGGCACAGGAAGGGTTTTCGCAGGTTTGACCTCACAGGGGATAACTGCAGCTCACCTGTGAAGCAAAATCCTTCTATTTCAACCTTTGCTGATGGAAATGTTTCCTGTACTTTATATGCTTCCTTGCCTTTTTTAACAATGTATTGAATATAATTACATTTCTTCAGGATACCACTTACTCAGATTTAGGAGTCAAAATTTCTTCAGGAAACAACACTAACCCTCCCAAATACCACATCACTTGTGAGACGCAGAACAGTTTCAGAAACACTAAAATGGGGAAATAAACGGTGCATTGGGGACATCTCGATGATGCAGCCTTCTATTTTAGACTGAACAGCAACACTGGCTTCAGGCCACCTGGATGTGTGGGGCTGTTTGTATCCTCTAAACAATTAGGGTTCTGTAATTGTCCTGCCTCTGCGGGGACTCTGCTTCCCTCTTGCCCTAGGCGAGCAATGTCATCTGTCAGCCCCACTCTGAGGAAGGCGGGGGGCGTGGGCGTTGTGACTCCTGCTTTCTTGGCTTTGTCTCCCTGTCCACACCGTGTCTCCCATGGGCGAGCTCTGGACCAGCGGGGATAGCAAAGGCAGAGTGACCCGCTGAAGTTCCCAGTTAATAAGCTGTTGAAGACTGGACGCTTTTACGGTGTTTTTTCCCATATTAACTCGTTCGATTATGGCAAGTACCTTCGAACAGGATGGTGTCAGGCCTGTAGGACCCCTGCTGTCCTGACCTGCAGAAGCTTTTCGTAGAAGGGGGTGTGCCAGGGAGCTGCTGCCAAGTGTGGGGAGAGAGCGAGCACGGGGTGTCGAGAGTTGGGGTCAGAAAGCAAGGTCTCGGGTCCCGGCCTCGTCCCTCCTGAGCTCAGCGACCTTGGGCACTTACCCAGCTGTCAGACAGGAAGGGAGTCCTGCCTCTTGGGGTTGAGCCAAGGGAAATATCGAGCCTGAAAGGATCTGGGAGAGGAGTGCCATTTTTTTAAAAATTAATGTTGGCTGAATTCAGTGGGAGCCGCTTCAGATGTCATCAGAGGGTGGCAGGAGGACCAAGTGCAAGGAGTGAAGACTTTGACAACTTACAGATCTTTATTTATTTCTCTGTGCGCATAAAGCAAACAGTGCGTAGGAGTTGGGAATGTGGTCCTCGAGACCTGTGCCACTCCGACCTGAACCTCTTAGTGGCTTTGCCCACCTGGGCGGGGGGGGGGGGGGGGGTGTATTTGTTGGCTGTGTTGGGGTGACATCGGTTAGTAAAATTACATGCGTTTCAGGTGTACAGTTCTATAATACATCACCTGTATATCGTATTGTCTGTTCACAACCCCAAGTCAACACTCCTTCCACCACATTTATCCCCCTTTGCCCCCCTCCCCCTCTCCCCTCCGGTGATCACCACACTGTCGTTTGTGTCGAGGAGGTTTTTATTTTTTGATTTGCTTTATTCACCTTTTCACCTAGCCCCCTAACTGCCCTCCCCTCCAACAGCTGTCAGTCTTGTTCTCTGTATCTATGAGTCTGTTTCTGTTCTGTTTGTTAGCTTATCTTGTTCATTAGATTCTACACGAGTGAGATCATACGGCATTTGTCTTTCTCTGACTGGCTTATTTCACTTAGCACAGTGCTCTCCAGGTCCATCCGTGCTGTCCTAAAGGGTACGCTTTCCTTCTTTACGCCGAACACCCATTTGTTTTATTTAACCAGCCCTTACACAGCGCCAAGAGGCACTTTGTCAGACCCGCTGAGGGAAAGTGGGGATGGTGTCTGGGTCGGGCACCAGTTTCGTGCGGAGCCTGGCTGGCTACCCCGAGTCACTGCCAATGTCAAGTTCTTGTCGCCTCCTTCCTGAAGTGTGTGGGGCTGCCTTTCAGCATCACCACTTGATGAACAAGGAAACTGAGCCTCAGAGAGGAAACTCGGAGGCAGGCAGCAGGAGCTGGAAGTGAGGTAATTTACTGTCCCGTCTTGCCTCCCGCAGCGGCAGAAACCCAGCTTGCGGTGGGTTCCTCCTCGGCTCTGGTGCTAAGAAGTTAGTGCCCGTGGGGACTGTCAGTGAGCTTCGTCTGCTCCGGGACTGGAAATCAGTTTATTACCGAGTAATCCAGGTTAATGAAATCATAGCAACTGTCTGCCCAGAAACTTGCTGTACATGGAGTTAATGGTATTGAATTACTGGACTTTTGGTTTCAACAGACTTACATTTCCTAACTTTGAAATCTTAGAGTGATTGAATCTGAGACTGGAGAAGATTTCAAGTCTTAACTACATTCCAAATTATTATCTTTTCAGACGAAAATACAGGTGAAAATGGAAAAGCTCTCTTCAACTACCAAGGGAATTTGTGAACTGGAAAACTACCATTATGGGGAGGATGGCAAACGGCCCGCCCTGTTCCACACGTGGCCCACGGCCCACTTCTGTAAGTGCTTTCTGCACGGGTGGGGCGGGGCAGGGCGGGGCACCTGTGCGTGAAGAAGCTGATGGGCTTTGAAGTTTAATTCAGGAGGATCCATGCAGAGGGATGGAGATGGGGCATCTTAAATAGAGCATTTATTCTGGGCTTTAATCACCTAATCACCAAAAACTGTTAAAAATAAAAACGTAAGTAAAGACCTATGAAGCAAGCTGCCACGATTGGCCCTTTAAAACCAACGGGTAGAATGAAGTCTGCTGTTCTGCAAAGACAGAAATCTACTTTTTTTTTTTGAAGGGTTTTTTTTTTTTTTTTGCATTTTGTTTTAATGAAAAAATAAAACTTCAGTGAACCTCATGGAAGAAGACTGCTTGGAAAATGGAATTCCTTACTTTAATAACCTTTATGAGACAGTGTTATTTTTAGCTTTATTAGTTCAAAGGAAGGGCTAAGCTTTTTGATATCGATGTGAGGTCTCACTTTTAAATGAGGGAGGAAATGGCGAAGTCAGCTAGCTTGATGCGTGTTGAAATACTGTCAGTCTGAGGCTGACCTGCTATTTCTAATCAGTGCAGGTTCTTAGTAGTTGAGGAGAAAGGTTAGAGTCGCGCTTCCTTTACGGTACTTACCGCTATATCGCCTGCTGACGGGCACCAGCTGTCGGTCCTTAATCGCAGTGCTGCTGCTGATTCTGGTGGGCAGCAAGGAGCATGTCCAATGGTGGCCTTTCCCAGGCCAGGGCGCCTCCTTAGTTCCTGCTATTAAAGGGAGACTCACGTATTCCAGATGAGGTTGCCCGCCAGCTCTTGGCCATGTACCAGGAGGAGCTCCTTCTGAAGCGCACCATCGTCGGGGAGCTGGCACACACCACGGACCGCGACCTCACCCTGACCTACCTGTCCCTGTGGCTGCACCAGCCCTGCGTGCGGAGCGACAGCAAGCTGCTTCTGGAAAGCATGCTGCTCGAAACGGGGCACCGAGCTCTGTGACCTCCCACCACGGCTTCTTGCGTGATTTCCAAGCCCCACCTGCACCACCGGCTTCTGCAGCCCCTACTTGGACTGTCCTGCAGGCGGGACCCACACCTGGGCTCTGGCACGGCCACCCACCCACCTTCCGGGGCCTTCCAGATGGGATCCTTTCAACCAGCTCCCTGCGGCCTCTCCAGACACCCTAGTTAACTGCCGCGTGCCGTCTGCCGCTCAGCATCATCTGTCCCTGTCATGAACCTGTCACCCACGAGGACCTCGCATGAAATAAATGAGTTTATTTCACTCAACGGAGTGTTCCTGTTTTTGTAAATCAGGTGTGTTTTATGTGATCACATTTGTGTAGAAAGTCCCTGGTTTAGTATTTATACTTTATACTTGTCTGTATTGTTTGAATGTTCGAGGCTATATTAGTTTTGTAGTTACAGCTGATGTTTAAAATACCATAGGTTGCCTGGGCAACGACGGCAGCATGGGAAAGAACACCCCCTACAAGAAAATAGCCCGTCTGCAACCAACCAAGTGACGTTTCTTCCTTGCGGCTCTCCCAGTGTAAATCCTATAGTTTGGCAATATTTGCAGACAAACATTGGGGGTGGGAGGGTCAACTGTGCCGTGCTCCCCAGAAACAAAAGTCTAAGAAATTTCGTGCTATGGGATGGAGCCTCATGAAACTGAAGTTCTAGCATCCCAGAAACGGCCCTCCCCGAGAAGGAAAGAACACATGCCACCAATGAAAGGCTTGGTTCCTGACGGGGGTTATTTTGAGAAGTCAGCGAGCTCACTGTGCACGCTGACCTGCCAAAAGCATTTAAAGGCAACAACTTTTAGAATTTCTCTTCCTCTGCCGTTGCAGTGTTTGCTATAATCCAGCCATATAAAAGTTCCCTGTCGCATGTCTGGCAGGCTGGAAGCCACACGGTTGGCGTCGGAGCCAGGGCAGGTGGGCAGGGCCCCCGGAGGCACGGGTCCGTCAGCAGTTTTATGTTTGGGGGGGACACTCAGAGACAGGTGCTCCTCAGAGGAGACACTGGGCGATTCCTACGATTTTTAGGCCTTTCTAGGACACTTCGTGTTTCCTGCTGTCTCAGGCCCCGGACACCAGGTTGCCCAGAAGAATTAATGGAAAGGGTCAATACTGCGAAGGACAAACAGAACTGAAAGAGCTAAATGAGGAACACATTACCCAGTGGCATTCACCCAGAGATCGTTGCAGAAGAGGCATCAGATTGACGGAAGAGATCTCCAGTTGTTGAATCTGCTGAGTTCCAAAGTCTGCACAGTTCTAGAAATAATCTGCAAAACAGTTTCTACCTGAAAGAAACCATGAAGCCCTGAGAGAACCACTAGCAGACTTCTGACCACAGTGGCTGAATCGCAGTTCTCACCTCTGCCCCCAGAAACCTTGCCCAGTAGGCAGTAAAGGAATATAAAAGTGCCAACAAACCAGAGCGGGGTTGGGGAAACGTCTGGGGGTGAATTCATGAAAAGTACCTTTAATTAAAAGTAAAAACATACATATGTAAACATATATGTTTATATATGAGAAAACTCCAGGAAATATAAAAGCATAAAAGTAATCACAATGGCCCCGGCTGATGTGGCTCAGTGGACTGAGCACAAGCCTGTGAACCAGAGGGTCGCTGGTTCGATTCCCAGTCAGGGCACGTGCCTGGGCTGCAGGCCAGGTCCCCAGCTGGGGACACAGGCGAGGCAACCACACATTGATGTTTCTCTCCCTCTCTTCCTCCTTCCCCCTCTCTCTAAAAATAAATAAGTTAAATCTTTAAGAAAAAAAGTAATCACAATGTACCACACAGAGCTCAGCTTTGCACAGCATTTCCATGTCATAAATGAAAAAGGAGGGGTGCTTTTTCAAAAAAATAAAAAAAAATTAACACTTTAAACTACATACATGTGTGATTTTGTTAAAAATAGCCAGAGTCTCAGCTGGTGTGGCTCAGTGGATTGAGCACTGGCCCACAAACTGTAGGGTTGCTGGTTCTATACCCTGTCAGGGCACATGCCCAGGTTGTGGGCCAGGTCCCCAGATGGGGGTGCAACAGGCAACCGATCTATGTTTCTTTCTCACATGGATGTTTTCCTCCGCCTCTTTCTCCTTCCCTTCCCCGTCTCTAAAAAATTAATTTAAAGAAAAACCAAATAGCAAAAAAGAAAGAAAAGCAAATGAAGAAAAAAAAAACCCAAGGCCATTATGTCTAAGAAAAACAAGCTTACAAGAAAATGTCCTTACAGCACAGAGGCTCAGCTGCAAACAATATTTACATTCCAGTGTATGAAGCAAGTCCTGACTTAACACCAATGTGAGACGCTGAGGGAATGTGGAGGGGAGGGCGCTGCACCATCCCCATGTGTCAGTGGTTCCTCCATGGACAACGGCTAATGGACACATCAAAGCAGCAGGGCAGCCACCGTCGGGGGCAACCAAGGGCTGAGGTCGGGGCTGGCACTGCTCAAGGCCCTTTGGTAGCACTGGGCGTTTTAAACTATGGGCATGTTATTCCCGAGATGAAAATAAAAATTCATCTTAAAAATATGGTCCTTAGCCCTGGCTAGTTAGCTCAGTTGGTCGGAGCGATGTCGGGCCACACCAAGGTTGCAGGTTCGATCCCTGTCCAGGGCACATGCAAGAATCAATGAATCATAGGTAGGACGGCAGACTGATGTTTCTGTCTCTCTAAAATCAATAAATTTAAAAAAAATATGGACCTCAGAGGGTATTAAAGACCGACTCCCACTGCCCCCTGCTTCCTGTTCAGCGGAGCGCTGAACGTAGTTCTCCCGTAACCTGGTGAACGTGGCTGGACCTGGTGCCTCAGGAACCTGAGGGGTGCAGCTGCTGAACCTGGCCTGGGTGCCATGGTGAGTGCTGAAAACGCAGGTCCACCCGAAGGCCCACAGCAGCCACTCCGGCAGTCCGTCCAAGGCCTCTCCGCTCTTGCGCCTGGTCTCAGTACCTCAAATTGTAAGCGCTCTGTATCCAAGAGAAAGTTCTTGATGAGAACGGATCAGTTCCACGTGGTTTCTGTGATAAGGTCACGTCTGTCGGTGTGGTGATGATGACGACGACGCTGGCTACCATCCATCTCGGTGTTTGGGGCCCTGCGGACGCTGCCCTGGCAGAGAGGGCACAGGCCCTGGCGGCTGCCATCGGTCCCGGTAAGCTGCAGCTCCTGCCACCAAGCCTCCTGCGCTGTCGGCCACGCACCGCGCAGAGGGGTACGTTCTGCTCCATTGGTGACCCCACTGCCAGTTCACAGCGGCACATACACAATGGCGACGTGAAGACGTGCTGGGATGCTCAACGCAGAATGTCCTGTAGATGGAGAACACGTGCACATTCAGCAGGCCTCGGACGGACCTCGGTCAGACCTGATCCGGCTTCTGGTGTTGGCTGCCCGACGCATCATCACTGGGCTGGAGCACTACCTCTTATGCCTCCCTTTCCTCATTTGTGAAATGCAAGTAGAGACAACTTTCTTCCCTACTTCTCAATAAAATGCTGCCCAGAATGGCTAGCTTATTTGTTTTGTTTTGTTTACTGAACCCAGAAGAAGCTTCTAGTATGGACCAAGTGTGGTGAAAAGGCAGCATACACCAAGGAGCACGGGGACAGTTGAGTCACGGTGGGTGGTAGGGACAGCAGCCACACCAACAGCTTCTGAGAGCCAGACGTACAGGAATCCCCCACTCGGTGACCCGTGGCCGTGGCCACCACCACCACGGAGAAAAGGCGGATTGTGGGGTGGAAAGGCATCACTCTTTATAAATGCTCGTTTGTATCCACGTCGGAAAAGTGCATCGCTTGAAATGGACCCTTTCTGGGTAAAAATGGACACATCTGGGGCGGCGGTTCTGACTCTTTCTCACTGGGAGGGCACTGCCTCCATGGCTGCCCGAGGAGCCCCTTCCGGTGGGCACGTGTGCAGGATGGGCCCCTCCGCCCCCATCAGTGTGACCACATCCTCCTCCCTGGACACTACGGGACCTGGGTGGGGCAGGAGAAGCCCATCAGATGTCTGAATAAATATCTGTTCCTGTCCCTGAGACAACTCATGGCACCCGTCGGTGATTTCCAAAACCACGGTTTCGCCCATAGCCACGATGCTTTCCAGTCCTCCCTGGTCAGTGTGTGTCCCTGTCCTGCGGGGAACCTGGTCCGAGTCCCCCACACGGCTTCCAAGACACCCCTCAGCAGAGAGTGGAGGCCCCAGCCCAGGCTCAGCGCCACAGGCACAGTGCATTGGCACAACTCGCACAGACAAGACGTCCCCCAGCAGAGGGGCCACAGCCCCGGCAGGCAGGGCTTCCCCGGGGCCGGAGTGCTGGTCACGCACACAGGAGCCTGGCACCTGGCCAAGCTGTCCTGCCCTGGCACGTCCAGACCCACCAGGCAGCAGGGGTGCCACTCCTCCCTTGGATGTCAAGCTGCTGCAGAGTCCCCAGCTCCCCAGGCTGTCCCCAGCGTGTAGGTCTGAAGCGTGTCCCGGAGCATTCTCTGTGGGGAACGCTGCCACCTGCTCCGGGGTGGGCACCCCAGGCTGTCCCAGCTTAGCATGGAGACCGGGCCCACTGACATCCTGGAGTGAGAGGGCGGGGTCTGCAGACCCGCTCCTGGCTGTGCAGTCAGCAAGTGCTTCCAGCTGCCGGCCCACCGGGGACGCACTTGGGTCAGGATGAGAAACCAGCGTCGTGTGGCCCTCTTCAGGACTGTGACAGGTGCTCCCATTCACGAGAGGGGAAAATCCTAAACAGCGGGGGAACACAAACAGGTGGTCACATGGGAGCCATATCAAGACCTGTTCACTGCACTCACCATCCAAACAAGCTGGTCCAAATTAATTCTACCGGAAAAAAAGGGAACACATAAACTCCCCTTGCTACTTGGAATGGGAGCTTCCCGGTACAGATGAAGCTGTGAGAGGAAACCTAGGCCCCTGAGGCGAGGGGAGCTGGGTGCCAGAGTTTTCACTGTTCTCACGAAGGGACCCGCCGCCCCAGCCACCAGAGTTAGGTCGTGGGCCCGAAAATGGAGACTGCTGCCGCCTCAAACCAGAGACCTCCGCCCCAGGGAGGCGGCCCTGAGCAGTTTTCAGAGAGTTTACTGTTGTTCTCAGCCATCTGTTTGGAGGCGAACTGATGGGCTCTGGCTAGAGCAGGGATGAGAGCCAGCATATGCCTCGTTTTCACAGGGTAAATCTCAGCTGGCACTCAGAGCCGAGTCCGTGAAAACCAACCACAGACCCGGTGGGCCCTGGGGCCCCGCCCTGCGCTCCCGCTGCCCAGTTTCTCAGGCCCCACACCACCCTCCACCACAGTGGCTCTAAAACGTGGGGGAGCTGGGATCAAGGTCTGGAGGAACCAGGGGGCTCTCCTAGATGTGGCCACAGGGACACCCACCCTGAAAAGCAGGCCTCTGAGCCGAGGGGCACGACCACAAGCACTTTACCCTTGCTGGCCGCCGGGGCACCCCCAGCCGGCGTCCGCTGGCCGCCGCTGTCAGCAGAAGACGCAATGGGCTCCTTGGGCAGAGCTGCTGTCCTGGTCCTCTTCGCTGAGGCCGGCCCTGCCTCTGCGGTCTAGGAAGAGAAGACCCAAGCAGCTAAGACTGGCAGGGAGCAGGCAGACCAGCACCTCTTCCTCCTGGAGAAGCGACGCCGCAGCCCCCCAGAAGCCCCAGCACCTCTGGGCGCTACACCCACCTCGCTCTCCCTCTTCCTCGGAACTGTGGCCTCGGGCCCCGCCCCGTCCATCTCGTGGCCAATGCACGTGTGTGGGATGCCGTCTGTGTGTGTCTCCCTCTTCCGCAGGAATCCTTCGGTGATCCCCAGGGACTCGGCGACCTGGGGGGAATGAGGTGTGAGGACGAAAGCCTGCGTGGACACCTGTGGTGTCCCTCTGTCCAGTGAGGCGCCGCCCAAACCCTGAGGAAAACGAGGATCCACACCCAGCTCCATGGAGGAGCTGATGGTGAGACAGGCCGTGATCAGGGCCAGACGTCCTGGGCCAGCAGTTTAGAAGACACTAAGACGGTTTTCTAAAAGGTGTCATTCTCCTATGTCACCACAAGCTTAATAATGTAAGTCTGATACCAAGGTCACTCTCTGGCCCGTTCTGCCTCCCTCAGAAAGATAATCCTGCCTCCTCTGGAGCCAGATCTCCTTTTCCAGCCGCTGGGGAGGACGCGGGTGTGGGGGGCTGGGCCCGGAGCTGGAGCCCAGCTTCTCTGCTCACATCTGGGTGACCTCAGCAGCTGCCCGTCTGAGACCGCAGCGGCCGTGAGGGGCTGGTGAGGAGCACATAGGAGTTCACACGTGCAGCAGCAGGTATGAGATCACGAGTGACAGCTGCCCGCTTTCACGCACGGACCTCGTGGAGAGAACACGCAGCGTGTGGGGCGGGGCGGGGAAGCGAGGGCAGAGCCAGGTTAGAGGAGAAATGGGGCACCAGCAAGCTTAGCATCTACCGGGCTGATGGGGTCGCCCTGCAAACTGTGCGGGACTCTATCAGAAACAGTGGAAGGCGCCCGGGCAGTGGGGGTGCGGCCCCGAGTCTCCGTGCCGGCCAGCGAGAGCCCCTGAATGACCTCAGCACGTGGTGCACACTATGCCCAGCAGAGGACTGGTCCATGATAAGTCACACGTGTCTTTTTAAAAGCATGTTTGTACCCTGGCTGGTGTGGCTCAATGGACTGAGCGCTGGCCTGCGAACCAAAGGGTCGCCGGTTCAATTCCCAGTCAGGGCACATGCCTGGGTTGCAGGCCAGGTGTCCAGTGGGGGGCACACGAGAGGCAACCACACACTGATGTTTTTCTCCCTCTCTTTCCCCTTCCCTTTCCCTCTGTCTAAAAATAAAATAAATAATCTTTAAAAAAAATAAAAACATGTTCCTGTTAAGGACCCAATATAGATAAAGGAAATGTGATGATGACAATGACATTGAAATGAGAGATTGGTCAAAACCACGAGAAACAGTAACTGTTGGTCTCTCTGTAACCCATCCTCCAAAACCTACATAATGAAGAAACCCTACGAACCACGGCACTGACTCTGATCACCAGTGACGGGAGGATCACAGTGCTGTCAATTTTCTCATTTATTGATGTTTAGAGGAGGGGGAGAACGGGGAGGAGGGGGAGAGACAGACAGACAGAAACCGGTTTGTTGTTCCCCTTATCAATGCATTCCTTGGTTGATACTTGTATGTGCCCTGACGGGACTGAACCCGCAGCCTTGGTGTATCGGTAAGACACACGGAGTTACCCAGCCAGGGCTGGTGTTGTCAATTTTCTTTTACCTTATCTGCATTTCTGAGTTTTCTTCTTTAAAAAAAGCATTTATCACCTTTCTATGAAGAGGAAAACCTGCGCTTGATGGGAAAAGAGCTAAAAAGAAGCTGCACTGAAGCCGTCACCATGGAAACGTGCGTCCTCCTTTGGCGGACACCCCTCCCCCACCAGCGCTCCGGGGAAACCTGCCCCTACCCCCGTGAGACCGTTACCTTGTTATTGTTTATTTCCAGGGGTTCCTGGGAACAGGGGCTGGAACTGCAGAGGTAATCTTCATACAGTTTCTTAACCATTTTATGCAACTCTTCAAACTCCTTGTACACGGCTGGGAAAAAAGGCTTGGCCAGATGGTCTTTTTCAACCTGAGTGAAGGTAAAGATGACAAAAATGTTTAAACCCAAAGCAATGACATGGAAAACACAGACAGAAATTTAAAGGAGGGAAGGATACAGGTTCCTCAGGCCGCAGCCTAGGCAAAGGCAGGGGTGTCCTGCGTGCTGCAGTGAGAGCCCGCTGTGTCCCAGCAGAAGGGCCTGGGGGTGGGGGATGGCAGAAAGGCCTGAGGACAGGCATGTTCACGGGCCTGGGGGGGCGGGGGAGGAGGTCCAGGCCCCGAAGTGGAGAGCCCGGCTGCAGGCAGCTAGGCTGCCTCACCGCAGTGAGCAGAGCCGGGTATGGAGGAGGCTGGCGGCGAGGGTGGGGGCCAACGTTTGCCGCTCCCCTTTGGGGCGTCCCACATAAAGCTAAAGCAGACAAGGGGGTCCAGGAGGGCCTTCCCGAGACCTGGCCATGTAGGCAGTGGCCCCACCCAGGCACCTGGCAGGACCAGCAGGGAAATGGTTCCAGAAGGCCTGGCTCATTCTACATAACTTCTAATCATCCCCTGGACCAGGGCGGGTGTCAAACTCATGTTCACCAGGGGCCACATCAGCCTCACAGTTGCCTTCAAAGAGCCAAATGTAACTTTAGGACTGTGTAACTGTAACTACTCCTTAACTAGGGGCAAGGAGCTCTGTGCTGCCGCCAGGTAGAAACAAGGTGCTGGGCCGGGTAAAATAAGGGCCGCACTGTCCGGCGGGCTGTGTGTTTGCCACCTGTGCCCTAGATCGCTTAGAAACACGAAGAGGACTCACCTTCATCAGAAGAAATTCATACACGGTCACCACCTGCGCCAGCTGGGGCAGAGCCAACTCTACCAGATCCTGCCGGTCACACTGGCGGAGAAACTACCAGAAGAAAGCATGTGACATCTTGAGAGCGCACAAGCATCACCCCGTAGCCAACAAGTTGGTGCCATAAAGAACACAGGAAACAGAAAGTCTCCCAACTCTCAGCTTCCACCTATGGTGAAGCAGCTCCCACCATAACTGTCCTGTGTGGAGCAGCTCCTGTGCCCACCCATTAGCACAGTCCCGTGATCAGTCCTGAACTCAGAGAGTTTGATGCCCCCTGACAGCCCTGAGCACGCATGGAGACCGGGTTCCGGACAAGGACAGAGCACTGGGGACATGCCTGCCCTCCTCTCCAGGGCGCCCCCAGCACCAGAGATGAGAATGCAAACAAGTCCCGAGGTGGCCACAGTCAGGACACCTGAGCCGAATGCAAGTGGGAGCGGATGAGGACCCAGGTGACAGGTGACGGCAGGGCCGGGAGGGTATCGGGGGAGATGCAGGGAGGGCATAGTGCTCAGGGCTTAGTGACGGAAAGTCTCAGGAGACTCAGGGAGGACATCGGGGCTCAGGGAGGCTGGGGCGTGACTGTGAGGGACCGCGAGAGGGGTTCGGAGAGCAACAGGCAGTCAGGAAACAGAACGACCTGTGAAAGCCCTTGCAGAGAAATGACCAACTGGCTGCCAACACTGCCCGAGGTGCGGGAGGTCGGAACGCGGGTGCCGCCTCGCCACACCTGGCCCACAGCAGACGGGGCACCTCTCCTGTCCTGGGCTCCCCACTCAGGCCTGCCTGGCAGTTGTCACTGACTGGTGTGGCTGTCGTCTTTCCTCTGGAGTGAGGGCCGTGTCCATCTTGTGCAGGTGTCCCCTCCATACCTAGGACAGGGCCTGATGCATGATGGACAGTCAGTGTGCACCCCATTTCTGAGGGGTTCCCCGCTCTGAGCCCGAGCAGTCCCGTCACAGCGGTCTTGGGCTCTCCGTGTGCTGGATCACCACGTGCGAGTCGCCGCTGCACAGAGCAGACGGGCCCCACTGGTCCCAGACGCCCTTTTACGTGGAGACACCCAACACCCTGGGTTCAGATTCTGCGTCTGCCACCTGCCGGGGGACTGTGCACGTTATCAGCCTCTTTGAGGTCCGTCAGGTCGAGATCACAACGATCATGGAACCAGTGAGCCGAGGGGCGCCCGGAACGAGCACAAGGCTAGCGGCGGAGCAGCAGCAGAGCAGAGCGGGCCCAACACCCGAGGGCGGCTAATCAGCTCCTACTGCTGACACTGGTCATCCCCGGGCTCATTAACAAGTTCCCCCACCCCCAGAGAAGCTACCTCACCCGGGTGGATAGTTCCCGCTAGACCCGCACAGAGTGTGCCAGGAACCTCCTGGCCACTCCCTCGGGGCCAGCCATCGCCGACTGACCTCGAGCTCTCGCCGTCTCTCACTTCCCATTTCAGATTCTAACTGGCCATCGCCAGGCAAATACAACACCCCAGTCAAGGACAACCCAAGTGTAGTGTCCCACCTTCCCAAGTCAGTCCTACCACGTGCAGGGCACCCAGGGGCTGGAATGGAGATTCCAGGGCTCAACCCTGAAACATGCTTTCTACCTGGAAACTTTTTACCGAAAAAATAAATAAAACCATTTCTGTTGTTTTCTAGACAGCCTCCATGAAAACACAGGTGATACTTTTCCCAAAAATTACAAAGGCAAGCAACTGTGGCTACAGGCAAGGCACTCTGGTCACTGCAAACAGGTAAACCTGATTATTTCAGGCGATACTATCCTCGAGTTTATTGCGCACGTCAGCCAGTTACATTCCAAGTGAACTGAATAGTCATCTGGGCATTTGACTTCTGAATTCACAAGGCACACCAACCAGGTCTCTAGGGCAAAGTCTAAGAGTGACATACCTCCCGGAGGCTGCTCCTGGCTGCGCTGCTCCGCTGCCGGGCGGCTGCACCGGGCTCTGCGGGGGCCCCAGCGCAGCCCCGTGTAGGTCCTGGGTGTCTCTCTCTTCCCAAAAGGGCTGAGTAACTTCCATCTGCTGGTTCCAACACTGATGCCTCTTCAACTTCTACAGACTGGTGTTGGAAGGGGCAACACAGGAAGGACATGCCCAGTGTGTCACTGCTGGTGCCCAAGGCAGAAACCCTGTGGCCTGCTGTCCCCAATCCCGACCTTTCCCGAGACCTACTGTCAGGTCAAGCAAGAGTGAGCAGCGAGGAGCCATACCGACCGGACTGAAGAAGTGGCCCGCATTCCCAGGAACACGCTCCCTGCGCCCACTACTCCAGACAGAAGACACACCTCGCTTACCTGGCAGAGGGGCTGACGGGTGGGGCCTCAGATCCCCCACACGATGACTTGGCTTCTGCTTGAGCCTTTGCCTGAACCCCCCTCAAGCACCGTAAAGGTCCATTTAGGGTGACAGGCAGCGACAAGAACACTGTGACCAGACAGAAACGTTACCTGCAGGCCACCCTGTGCGAGCGGCAGGCCCTGGGTCACACTCCCGTTGGCCTTCCCAGACGGTGACATCTCTGGCTGTGGTGGGCCGTGGCCCGGGTGGAGTTTGAAGTGCCGGGCCAGCCCCCCCTTTCCTATGTAGGACTTGGCACACGCCTGGCACGTGAAGGCTCTGGGCCGCAGGGAGCAGCTGGACAGGTCGAAGAGCACCCGCTGTTCCCGCTGCTCCTCCTCCTCCTCCGCACTCAGCTCCGCATAGTCGTCCGAGCCCGACGGGTGGCCATCAGCCAGATCCTCCGTTTTTATGAACTTGTAATCCTTGGCTTTATACTTGGGAGGTCGAGATATCCGCCCTGAACGTGTTTTCACCTTTAAAGACTTTTTTAGTTTCTCAGTGTGTTTCGTATGCAAGTTGGAAATAAACAAACTTGCTGAACCGGATGAAACAGGTGTTGCTGCCAGCAGGTCAGAGGCAAACCGAGGGGCCAGCGTGGCACCTGGTCCATTCAGAGCTGGGGGTGCCACGACTCTCTTCGCAGGGACTGGGAGGAGGGCAGGCAGCGGCTTCTGTGCGAGCGCCCGAACAGGAGGCTGCGGGGAGCTGCTCGGGAGACGCGGCTGCTGCTGGGTGCTCAGGAGGGTTCGCGCCCCGAGCAGCTGAGCACTGGTGACCCTGGGCCCCAGCACGCCGCAGTGCCAGTCGGGCAGCTGGCTCGGCCTGGCTGTCCTGGGTCGGATGGCGGCCAGTTGGGGCATCGGCCTGTCCCGACCTTCTGTTTTTCCGGGCGTTACCTTGACACAGATGGCTTCCAGTTGCTTAAAGAGAGAAGTGTTTAGCTTATCAATGGCTCTGCAATATTGTTCACATCTTAAATCCACTATTGAAAGTTTTTCTAAATAATAAAATGCATCTCATGTATATAAAAGTCTATGTATCTGCACTCTTTACAGTGATGTTTCTTAACCTTTCTGACCTGAGTGATATATTTTCCTTCACATCCATAGGTTAGGACAGAGACATTTGCATACATAAGTAATATTAAGAGTTCATGAAACCACTTACCAATCCTACATAAATGCCTCCGATTATAGCTACTGTACTAGTCATAATCCACTGAATTGATTTCATGACCTATTAAGAAATATCCTTCCTTACAGTTTTACATGTGTATTTACTTTGAGTCCTGTACCCTAAAGTGGACTCGATTCAATGTGTAGGCTCATTTTTTAATGTTTTTAATGAAATTTTGGAAACCAAAACAGCCATAAAGAACAAGGCCCCCGCACCCACCTTGAGCCCCACCACACCGCCAGCGCCTCCGGCCCCCTCCTGTTCTCCCAGGCCACACACCCTTCCCTTCACCCACCGCTAACCACCTCATGCATTTTTTACATTACATATGTAGACAGCCCTAAAAATATGTAGCTCAGGTTTGACATGTTTTTAAACTTTGTATAAATGCATATTATCTCCTACAACTTGGTGGGGCTTTTCACTTGCTCTGTTGCTTGTGAAAGGCATCCATGTTGAGGCGGTAGTTCTTAGGGGTCCCCTTCCCCTGCCATGTGACAATAGCACTCTCCCGCGCGCAGACAGGTGGCCTCCCACCCTGTACTCTATGGTCTGCTGTGAACCTTCATGCACATGTGTGCATGTATATATGTGCATTTCCCCAGGGCACATACATAAGAGTGGGGCTGTAATATCTTTGACAAGTTTTTTTTAAAACACCTAATAAAATTCTAAATGCATGTGCTTTTGGCCCAGTCATTCCGCTTCCTGAATCCTGTAAGAAACCCTAGCACGCGCACAAAGATACACGTCTAGGAGACTCCAGGCAGCTCCGTCCGTAACAGCAAGGCGCCCACCGAAGGGGAGGGCTGCAGTCCACAGTGACCCACAAATAGTTACTGGGCAGTGACCACGTGCCCAAGGTAATGGTGCGGGTGTCAGGGACACGGCTGTCCCAAGCTCACCGAGCAGATACAACGAGTGTCCCTCTCCAGGGGGAGAAGAGAGATGAACCTCGTCAGCCTGGGCAGGCTTCACCAACCCCGCACGGCCGGCACTGGGGACCAGTAACCCTGTCGTGCGGGCTGCCCTGCCTCTGTCCAAAGGACACCAAGAGCACCCCCCATGCTGCGACGACCAGACTCTCTCCAGACATTGCCAGTGTCCCCAGACGAGAACCACTGATTTGGGGCCACCAACAGGCCCTCTTTAGACTCCCCCTTTTACTAAACGGAGCCCAATAAAAATGACAATTAGATTTACACTGCATTTTGAGAATCACGTTTGTATCATTTTACTAAGTTACTTAAAACGTTTGTCTAAGCTCTTAGGATATTACCTGGTAAGGCCATTAAACCCAGGTTTATGCACAGGCATGCACACACATGCACGCACACACGCACACCCTGTGTGCACCAAACCCTATTGTTTGAGGACAATCACAGTGGCAAGTGGCCTGAATGTTTAATCTGCCGTGGACACTAGTTTACCATCTGGGCATCTGACGGGGCACTTGTTGCATGCTCACTTCATTTGGCAGACGTTTGCTGGGCCTCTCCAGCGCTGACACGGGCAAAGCCCGGCCTCCCCCTTGGGGGGGGGGTGTCATTTCCCTGCCCTGCCTCAGTCACCCGCAGACCAGCTGAGTCAGACCTCCTGCCCCTAGACCTGTACGTTTAAGAGCTCCCCTGCTAACTCTGGAGGTAGACTAGGTCCCCTACGAAACCCAGCCAGGGGAACTACACCACCATGCACACCTGGTGCAGTGAGAGAGGCAGGAGGCGGGGACAGCCCAAGAGTGGCAGGCTTCCCAGGAGAGACGACCTCTGTGGGGGCCAAGGGACTGAGTAGAACTGTTGCCAGGCGAAGAGGCATTCTAGGTGTAGGGGGAAACAACAGGGCACAGCCTGTCAGAGGAAGAAAGGAACGGGGGAGGTGGGGGCAGTGAGGAGGGGCTGGTGGCGGAGGACAGGAGCCAAACTCTGACCCAAGGGAGTGAGTGTCCCCTTGGCCTTTGCTTTCTGACCCCCACCACCCCCATCACCTGCCCCACCCCCAACCCTGCCTCTCCACTCTGGCATTTTCAAAGGGCCCCCACCCTTCCAAATCTAGTTTGGACGCCACCTGTGCCCCCAAGTTTCTTTTGGCCCCTCAGCCATAAATAGCCTCTCCCTCTCTCTAGGTGTTTCTAGCTTTCTGTGGTCAGCAGTCGCCTGAGGCCCCTTTGCCCCCCCTGGTAGATTACAACCTCCTCGGGTTTGCCTTCGGGGCCTCCATGGCCCAGCTGGGGCTTGGCCAGTATTAGCTGGATGGGCAGTCCGATCACATTATTGTGAATTCGGACAGAACTCAGATCGTCCCGATGAGATTAGCTACAGAGAAACAACCAGGCCACCTAACGCTAATGAACCTTGCTTTCATTTGATGGAAAATGTCACTCTCGAACTTTTTCCTAAGTTGCCACTCCACACCCAAAAAGCTGGGGCCACATTCCACACGCCCCGCAGTGCAGCCACACCTGGGGGACCCTGGGCAGAGTTCCTCCGCCTCTCCGAGAGGGTTCCTCATCCGTAAACTGCGGAAGGAAACGCTCCCGTGCGTGCGGAGAACCTGGCGGCCCAGCTCAGTGCCAGGCGCGCACGAGCAGCGTCTCCACGAACAGCGGCCACAGTCCCCATTCTGACCCCAAGGACTTGCTGTGCCCAGCTCATGGAGAGGCATTGGTTTCCACCGCAGAGTAAGACCCAGAAAACTCACCCAATAAACCATCCCTCTTACAAACAAGGAAACCAGAGGCCCAAGAGGTTGTTACCCAGAGTCACAGCTTTGGGAGGCATTTGGGCAGAATCGCAGTTGTCTTGGGCCTCGGGGCTACACTGGACCCTCTGGGCTTGGGAGACCCTGCTGCAGTCCCACCTGCCCCAGGAGCCAACGGCTGTGTGTCCCTGGAGATGACGCCATTGAGAAATGGGGTTTGGTCGTGTACCGAGTGCTTCTACATATCTCACACACGAAGTGCGTGCCAGGCGCCATGCTGGGCACTGAGTTACAAGCCCAGGGTGCCAAGCCCTGCGCCAAGCTCCGCCACGTACTTAATTCTGTCCCGAGTCACAGCACCTGCCACCCGGTTCCTTTTAATCCAACCAGGTCTCCGGTGACAGGCTGGGGACGGCTCCCTCTGAAGCGGCCCCTCGTCACTCCCCGAATCTGCCCCGTGCTCTCCGTGGAGGGCGTGTGCACACTAGGTCCCAACACCTACGGAACGGATGACAAGGGCTTGCGAGAGGGGCCCCAGGGCAGAGAGGGCGTGCGGGCGCCGCGGCACAGGCCCCGCGGGCGAGACTTGCTGAAGCGACGGCTGACGCCGGACGGGGCGTCGGGGCGGGGCCGACAAGGGCTGAGTGTGGGGACACTGAGCTTCGAGGCGGGCGCCTTCGGCCTCTCGGGCCCAGCAGCTCTGGTCCGTGCGGTGACGCGGAGGCGCGCCCCACCCCCGGCCTCAGCTTCCCCAGGTCCCTCCCGGCGCCTCACCTGAGGCGGCAGCAGGCGCAGCGGGCGCGGGGGCTCGGCGCCCGGGCCCCGCTGCAGGGCGGCCTGCTGGGCCGCGTCCCGCAGCCGCCGCACCGCGTCCTGCAGCACGAAAGGCGGCGGCGGCTTGGCGGGCGGCTGCGCCTTCGTCACCTGTTCCAGGACCCGCCGCAGCTGCTCGGGGCCCAGCGGGGCCACGCGCACGGCGCTGCCGCTCCGAGCGGGGGTAGCTCGGCCGCCGCCACCGCCACCGCCGCCCTCGCCGCTGCCCTCAACCTCCGGCTCCGCGCCCGCCATGGCGGCCGACGCGGGGATTCGAACCCTGGCTGCTGAGAGACGGCGACTCCAATTTGCGTCAGCTGGAAAAGGGGCGGCTACGAGTGCCCGGCAAGCCAAGAAACCTCGGAAAGCGGCCGCAGCTGGAGCGGGCGGTGGGCGGGGTCTAGTGTGGCCACGCCCTTCCCGCTTTATCGAAGACAAAATCAGCCAATGGAAAGACGCCTGTCGTGGACTTAACCTCCGGAGGTCACCTCCTCCAGGAGCTGTCCGGGGTCTCTTGGGCGGAGATCTTCGGGGTGCCAGCGCCCCCGACCTAACATCACACTATCCAAATATTCTCAACAGCACGTGCATCAGAGTCCCCTGAGGATCCTGTCTGGACTTGTGGATTCCTGGTCCCCATCTCCAGACCTTCTGCGTTAACAGATCTGGGAAGGAATTCTATATGTGCATGTCTAACGAGTGTATCCCCAAATTGTTCCCAGGGCGACCCACCCCACTCTAGCCACTCACCCAGACTGGCGCACAAGCCCCGGCCCAGAGTGCACTTCCGGGAATGAATGATGGGTGGATGAACAGGAATGAATGAATGGGAGGACCAACTAAGGAAGCTTCCCACCCTTCTGCTCATTCAGTCCCCAGCTCTGCCGCCGCCTCTCCTTCAGCCCAGCATTTCTCACTCTGCTCTCCCTTTGTTCCCCTGGCTCTGTGAGTCCTATAGCTGCCGGTGTGTGCACCGGTCGGTCTCAGCTTCTCTCCCCAAAGAGGAGAGAGAAGGGCCATAAGTCAACAAACACTCGGCGTCTGTTGGATATCCTGCCTTCCGTAGATCAGTTTTGGCAGGAAATAGGAGAAAACTGGCATTCGCAGTATAATGTTATGAGTGCCGTCATACCCCTAAAGGGGCAGGCTGAGGACTAGGCTGGTGGGAGAGAAGGAACTGGAAGACTTTCGATCACTTTTCTCTCCACAGGACCATCACCATCATCACCATCATCGGTACCCCTGTTACATTCACTGTGCTCTCTGCAGGGCTCTATCTCAATTCATAAAGGGCCTCACTGAGGATTGGCCAGAGGGGAGGTCAGAGTGTGGAATTTGTTTCAATAAAGTTTTAAAAGAAAGCCCTCCTCATCCTCAAATGTCGGAAAGGTTCCCTCTGATCCCTAAGCTAAGAATGTCCCCCTTCGTCTAGGACCGCATTTTGTCACCTTTTCAAATGTTGGGCGGGAAAACTTTTCCTCTACCCATTTAAATTATTTGGCGGGGGGGGGGGGGCTAAAGATTAAAAGGACAAAAGACAAATTTACAAGAGAAAAGACAAAAATTTGATGATGTATTTTTTATTAATGTACCTACCAGAGCTCACAGGAAAATGTGACTCAGAGACAGGTGGAATGCGAGGTCTGTGCACTGTCTTCGTGGGGGAAGGGAAGGAGAGAAGGACACTCGGGGAAACAAACGATTGCTGGGGCAAACAGATGAACAGGCCCCAGCGCGGAGGAGCTGGGAGCCGGGCCGGCTTCGGGCCGTCCCTGGTTCCGGGCGCGGTCTCCCGCGACGAGGCAGTCCGCCCCGAAGGCCCCCGAGGGAAGGCGATTGATGACGGTTGAATCCTCTCGAGTTCTTTCGGAAGGCTCCGCCTTTCGGCAGAAAAGACTGCTCAGGAGCTCGGAATGCCTTCAAAATGCTTTCTCTGTCCCAGAGGCAGAGTCTGGACCCCCTTCGAGGCCTGGTTCAGGAGAGCGTGCGCTCTGCGGGCAGCCCTCTCGGCTGCCTCCTCCTCTGGACGCCCCTGCAGGTGACTAGGAGCCTGACACAGACGCGACCTGCCGGAGTCTGTCCGGGTGTAAGCAGCCCAGGCTCTCCTAACCGACCGTTCGCGGGAACAGCGGGCCGGCCGCCGGCGTCGGTGAGCACCGGAGCACCTGCAAGACACCCCGAGCCCCGGCCTAGGCGTTCCGCCCGTGGTCCGCGGGCCTGGGCTGTAACTTGAGTCAGAGCCAACAGCTGTCTGAGAAAGGAAAGAGTGATGTAGTAGATGTTCTCACCAGAGATTTTTCAAAAGTGGCTGGAGCCCTTGCCGGACCCTGAGACAAAACGACACCGACCCTACAAAGCTGGCGGTTGTTCAGCGAAGCGCGCCTGACCACACCTGCAGACCTGAGCCGCTAGGGAGAAGTGCACCCAGCTGCCGACTGGCTGCAAACCGCGGGCCCAACGGGAAGGAAAGGGAAGCCCAACATCTCTCTGAAAAGCAACAAAGGAGCAAGAGAAGGTTTCCAGAGCCTTCCACAAGGAGACCGCCCGGCTCCGCGTGTGGGCGCTACCTCCACCGAGGCTGGCTTCGGCGTCTCCCACCTCCCGAGCGGCTCGGGCCCCAGACTCAGCGGGGCACGCCCTCGGCTCTCCGTAAACGTGTTCGTGGGGAATGAATTCCAAGCCTGGCTTTCGGCTCTAAGAACTCCAGAAGACGACTCTCAGCCGACGGCCCTCGGAAGCCCTGATTTGGGAAGCAACGGGCGGTAGCGCCTGAGAGCACCCTAAAAAAGCCCCGCAGGGCGGCCGCGGCGCGCGGGACGTGGGGTGACCACGCGTAGGCGCGATCCTGCCCTGACTCCTCACGGGCGGTCTGCGACAACCTCGAGGCGGAGTGCGGAATCATTCCGCGACTCTCTCTTGGTTGCACGCGGCTTGCAGTTCTCGAAAAGCATAGTTTTCAAAATAGTTGTAAAGCGACGAGTAACTAGATATTAAAAAAGAAAAAAAAATAAAAGGAACATCCACCTGGCCCGTACGGGGATCGAACCCGCGACCTTGGCGTTATTAGCACCACGCTCTAACCAACTGAGCTAACCGGCCGGCTGCCATCAAGCTTCTGCCAGTGAGTCTATGAGAACTGCAGGACTGCTTCGGGCCTCCAGCCTGCCAAGCGCGTTCAGGCCGACTCTGCGGCGCCAGTTTTCATCCGGTTTTCGCGGTGCCTGTCGTCGTTGCCTTTAGCCGAGAAAAACCTGAGACCCCTGGGCTTTCTTGGAGAAGGGAGGCGGCTTCTTAGACCGAACGGGAGGCTTTCACAGAGAAAATGCAAATTGCACTTTGGAGCCTTAGCTCGCGAGAAAGGTTTTCAAACATTGCATCTAAATGCTATTTTTTAATCTTCGAGAATCTTTGCAGCTTGGAAACTTCGTGTATCCACAGCTTTTGGTATGGCTAAATAAAGCTTAGAAAATAACAGAAAACCCGAGAAAGGACAAAAGAACCACCGAATTCCCCATTGCCCGATAATAACCGCCTCTGGGGTCTTGGCATCCTTCCTGCCCATTTTTTTTTTTCACCGTACGTGTGTGTGTGTGGAATTCAGTGTAACTTTGCTTAAAAGAATAGAATTTTTAATCTTCCTTTTTGTCCTTAATATTCTATCATAAGCCTATTCCTACATAATTGCAAATGGCATTTCAAATGGTTCCTCCGTGTCTCCTCGGCCTTTCTTAGTGTCTGGAAATGTCTTCATTTTGTCTCGCGTTAACTAGCACATGAATAAATCATGAACTAGTTGCTGGGGGGGCAACGGACAGTATTCACTCCAAAGGAATCGGGTCTGTGTGTAATAATAATAATAATGAGAAAAAATGTTGGGAAGATCTGGGCGGAGGGAGCTGCCGGTGATGGCAGGCATGTTGTACGTTCGCTTCCACCTGAATGCCCAGAGCCTAGCGAACTGTCTGGAATAGGAGTCAGACGGACGCATGAGCTAGTTCCAAGCTCATCTCACATTCCACGAGGAAGTCGCTTCTCTGTTCAAACGCCCCCCTCTGGCCCGGCCCGGCCAGGATTGCCAGGTTTAGCAAGTAATTTCATGTAAGTATGCCTTATGCAATATTTGGGACACACTTATACTAAACTGGTATTAGTTGTTTACCTGAAATTCAATTTTACTGGGAGTCCTATTGGCAACCCTACACCCCAAAGTAGCAGCACTTTCTCTATCAATCAATAAACTTTTAAAAATGTTAAAAAGAAAGACCCCATCTAACCTGCCCTTTCTCCCATTTCCTCTGCTCCAGCCCCAGCGGCCCCACCCCCCTCCTTCCCGGTCCTTGCTCACCACGTCGTGGAGCTTCTGTTCCTGCTTCCTGGCCCCTCTCCCACTAGTCACTGCCCAGGCCGCCTCCTTCATCCGCTCTAGGTCCTAATGCGTAAATGTCACGTCGATGTCAGCAAGCTTCCCTGACCCCTGTGTCGACATCGCGACCCGTACCCAGAATCCCTTTATTTCCTTCAGGGCTAGCTTATTTCTTGAACTGCGGGGGCTCACTGATCTCTATTTTGCATCACGGGCACCTAGAACACTGACTGGCGCTTAGTAGGTGGCGATGAATGCGCGTCGAAGGAAGCTCAGGTGACGGTCGCCCGTTGGAGGGCTGGCCCTAACGCACACCGGCCAGAGCTCGGTCCACGCTGGCTGAGCTGCGGGGGGGCGGCGTCCCGCGGTCGGAGAGACGCTGTGACTAGAGGCCTACGGCAGGGGGCGCCCGAGACCGACGCAGTCCGCTCAGCACCGGGGCGCCCGGCTCCTCCTGGACCGCGGGAATGCGGCGCCGGGGCTTGCGCGTCTCTGCTGTTCTCCCAACGCCCCCTCTGACTTCTCCCGCCGCTTCTCACTCCGTCTCACTGCTCTTCCAAGACACACGAGTCCTAATTTTCATTCTTTGAGCTGGGAAAACATGATACATGATACAAAGATACATGAGCAGAGTTAAATGGTACAGTGTTATTATTATTCGAGTTTTTAAATGTTCGAGAGGGAGACTTTTGCGCATGAAAGGTAACTTTGGATTTTAAATGGTCCATTTGCTTTAAACTCAGCTTATAAAATTCATCGTTCTGTTTATAGATTGGAACATTTGTACGGAAGTGAAGACCTAGTAGGTGGTGATCACGTTTTGTCGAAGGGTGTCTAAGCTGACGCGTCATCCCCAAGACGGAAACAGATCGTCGGCTAAACATAGCCTAATGGAAAATAGCGAAAAGTCCCTGCTGGGACAGGGATGAACTGTCTGAGGAAGAGTTCTAGAATGCGTCAAAAAACACAAGTAGCTGTAATTAGTGTTCCTGCAGAGTTCAAAAGCTGAGCTCTAACCTACAAACTGAGTGAGTTAGGGCCAGGGTGTGCACACCCCCTTATCCTGTGTCCAAGAGAAATTTGTCAGGCAGAAAAATCTCAACCCACCACCGCTAATTTGTCAGCGAGTCCACAGCCTGCGCCAAGCACCGTGGCAGGTGCTCCACAGTCAGGTGGGGAGAGGACATGTCAATGGTAATAATATTAGCAGCAACCAGAAAATTGCTGTTATAAGCAGAACACCAGACAGGGCAAGGCTCTTTAGGAATGGCTTCTATGTTGCACATTACTGTACAACTTCCTGATAAAGATTTACTTTAGAACAAAATGGGATGGTGGTTCTATTTCTCAAGCATCTCTTGCACATACAATATGCATCTGGCTGCTGGCATTGAGGAGGCAAGAATGACCTTCTAAACCAAAATCAATTTGGGTGCCAAGGTGTGAGAAGAGGGGAAAGTAAGAAAATGGGGTGGGCCAAGGGTTAGGGTGTGAATATTTCAGGTGGAGGGAGATTGTATATGGGTTGAGGAATCTGGATTTATCTTGTGACAGGCACTTGGGGAGACTTGGTCACAGTGGGGCTGGAAGGAGAAGGTTGGGACAAGCAAGAGGTGAGGTGGGTAGAAAAAGAAGGAGGGGTGAGCAGGAAGCTGGGGTCTACAGGTGGGTGGGGAGGAAGGAAGTATCAGCTGGGGTACACCTGGGCAGTGGTTTTGCACTTAGCTGAGATGGGATCCCAGGAAGGTAGGTCTGGGTAAAAGACGGTGAGGCCAGCTAGGTGTTAAGGGATCATTTGTACGGGAGAAGCTTGTGCTGCACATAGAAAGGAGGGAGCTTCCATTAAGAGGAGAAGAGATGAATTGTGTTCTGGAAGGAGGACGAAGGAGAGCTGGAAACCATGATGAAATAAAATTTCATGTTCTGACCTTTTCCAGAATGGCTTCTCAATCTTAGTGGATAATATTTAGCATCTAAGCAATGTGGGGAGAAGAGAATTCATATCTAGATCTATGCATATTGATACAGTGTTTTTGGAGAGTGATTTAATATCACTCCCCAGTTAAAGTAGATGCCTTTCAACCTATCATTTCCTACAGAAACAGTTACATATGTGCTCTAAGACAGACACACAGATATTTTCTGAAGTATTGTTTGTAATAGGAAAAAAAGGAAACATTAATACGGGAGTGACTAAAACTTGAGAGTATGTGAACACTATGAGATATTATGAAGCACTTAAAAAGCATAGGGTAGCTCCATACGTGCTCATATTAAAGATGACTAGGACTTATCCCCAGGTGGTGTGGCTCAGTGGATTGAGTGCTGGCCTGCAAACTAAAGGGTCACAGATTCAATTCCCAGTCAGGACACATGCCTGTGTTGCTGGCCATGTCCAGGGCCCTGGTGGGGGGCAATGCTGATGAGCGGCAACCACCCATTGACGTTTCTCTCCGTCTCTTTCTCCCTTTCTTCCCCCTGTCTAAAAATAAGTAAATCTTTTTGAAAGATGACTAGGATTTATTAATTGAAAAAAGCAAATTATAGAAGAATATCTATAATTTTCAATTGCAGGGAAAATCAGTGCAAATTCAGCCACAGAAATTCTGAAAAGATGTCACTTGTCTGTTGTCCGAGGTTAACTCTGGGGACGGTGGACCATAAGGAGGATGGAAGAGCTTTGAAGAGATTATTTCAAATTTTACTTTATATACTTTTGCTCTTTCATTTTTGTACAACAGACACATTTTACTCCTTTAATTTCAAAAGTAATAGGAAAAAAAAAACCAGAGATACCTGATCTTATGGAGTAGTAAGGCTGAAATAAGCACATAAAAGACAAGGGGTTTCCTAAAATGCTGAACCAACACAGAGATGGTTATTGTTATGGTTTTGATTGCGCTGTCAGTCCCTGAGGGCTAAGCTACTGTCTGCTCCGTTATCACATTTGAATGAATAGTTCATGCATACAGTAATTTCTTCAACTTTACAGTAGAAGGTACGTCTCAAGAAGTCGGGGACCTTGTCCACACTGCTCTCCTTTCTACCCTCATTGCCTGCAACGGTGCCTGCAGCTCCACGTTTCTTGAGTTCAGAAGAAAAACTGACAAATGGACCGCTGCGTGCCATACTAGTAATAGACGCTCAACTGTTGGATGTGACCGCAGTTGACAATTATTTAGTGCACCCCCAACCCAGTTAAAGCTCAAGGCTGTCGTCCATCAAGGACGTAGGGCCCAAACCGGTAAAATCTCAGGAGGTCTGGGCAGAGCGCCCCTGGCGAACGTCGCCCACACTGAAAAGCTTTAAAGCGGCGAGGGAGGTTGCTTAGCAACGAGACCCAAACAGGCGGGCCACAGGGCGCAAGCACCACGGCCGCGGGCGGACCGTTTTGCGCACGTGCGCGAGGTGGCCGCTCTGGGCGTGACGGTTGCCGGGGTGACAGGGATACAACATGGCGGCCCGATCCTAACACTCTCCGACGCGACCACCGCGGAGGTCCTAGTGCGGGACCCTGCCTCGGAGAAGTGGAAGCCAGGGGCCACCCTTCCTGCCCCTTTCTTCTTCGTCCAGTGTCGGCAAGGGGTTGTCGCCGGCTTCCGCATCGAGGATGAAAAGTGAGTAGGGCGTGGGGGGGGGAGGGACGCGAGTGTGAGTGGCGGGAGCTGGACGGGTCCGGGGGGGGGGGCGGGCGACCCACCTGTCCGAATAGGCGGGCCTGGGTCTCGTCGCCCTCGGCGTCACTCGGGACCCAGAGCCTCCTTGGCTGTCAGAGCCGGTGAGCCAGAGGTGCAAATAAAATTCCTGTCTCCTTTGCTGTGAAAAAATTAAACGATGTCCATATAGTTGTAATGTTCAATTTACTTCATATCCTGATTGTCAGTTGGTATGTGGGATAAATGGTGTAACAAAGACATTAGAAATGATTGATCTCATTCACCCTTACAAGTATCCTTATCTTCTCCCGTTGGACAGTGTTTACATGTTCATCTTCTTTAACGTGCCCGAAGCTGTGGCTAGAATACAAACTTTGCACTTTTACGTATAACGTGAACTTAGATACACACATCTTTTTTTTTTTTTTTAACATTTTTGCAAATCCCTTTAATGTCTTACTCCATGGAGAATAGCTGGATTTTCATACCTGCTTTTGCTTTTCATCTATTATATCCCACGTCTTGTGGCCTCTGAAAAACTCCACTGTACACATCCATCTGAATGAGTAGCTCAGACTTGACTCTGCGGCTTGCTTCATGCTCATCAGAGGTCCCTCTTCCACTGCAGATAGAGTCTATCTCATCAATGAAGATTGTGGTAGGGGCATAAAACCTAGCCATTTCAAACAACAGACGGACTAACCTCAGATTCACCTCTGTACTTGGATGTCAGTGTAGAAGAAGAAACGTTGAAGAATGTTGTGCCACATTCGGTGGCAACAGCTTTAGCTAGCATGGTCTTTCCAGTGCCTGGGGGTCCAACCATCAGCACACCCTTCATGGCCTTCTAATCCCTTTGAAGAAATCAGGCATCCACATTGGAAGAACAACAGCTTCTCTTAGCAACTTCTTAGCTTCTTCCAGATCTGCTATATCATCCCAATGAATGCTAGGATTCCTGGACACAATGTCTCTCTCAAGGGCTTCCACCAGATCCTTATCATATCCAGCACCATCAAATTTTGGAATTTCAGCATCATTTATACCATCTTGTATATTTTTCCTTCCCTTTTCATCTCTCCCTCTCGCTTTACAATCCTTGTCCCTACTTGTGGAGGGTTTCTCATTCTTCGATATAGGATGTGCTCGGCCTACAGGTCCCCAGGCTCCTGGCATTTCTTTTTTTTTTTTTTTTTCTCTCATCTTTTTTTTTTTTGAGAGAGGAGAAGGGAGGGAGAAAGCAAGGGAGAAACAGCAATGTGTGGTTGCCTCTTACATGGCCCTCACTGGGGACCTGGCCCGCAACCCAGGCATGTGCCCTGACTGGGAATCGAACCGGGACCCTCTGGTTCCCAGCCCGCGCTCAATCCACTGAGTTACACCAGCCAGGGCATGCTCCTGGCATTTCTTTCCTCAGAGGTTTTACTTCTCGATTGGGACGCCTTATCTGAGGTGGAGCTCTGTGCTTCGCAGGTACAGGCGGTGGCCAAACAGCAGGATCTCTAAATGGTTCTTCTTGACAGGACACAGGAAAATCTGGGGGCTTGTCCATTTTAAAACTTTCCAAAGTGTTAACAATACTTTTAACTTGTTCATATTCTTCCAATAATTCTTGCCGAAACTGTTGCCATTTGCCTTTGACAGCTGGGTCTCTGACTGACTGGCAATGCCTCTGAATCTGCTGGATCACCCCTTGGTAATACACCATTGACGAGTCATAATTTCCAAGAAGTGCATATTCTCTTCCTTTCTTTGCATTGTCACAAATCTCAGCCAAGTTCATCTTTTTTCAGAGACCCAGGTGCTGCAGGTCAGCCGTCTGTTAGTGATAGCGGTCCAGGTGGGGTGCAGTGGGGGTGGGGCCCTGGCCGCTGACACCGCGGAGTCCGCTAATTCACGACGAGCGTGAAGAGGCGTACGGTTGTCATGGACCACACATCTTTTTTTTTTTTTTTACCATATTCCTTTTGTCCTTTTCAACTACTTAGTTTGAACGTCTTCGAATCTGCAGAAGAGTTGCAAGAAGAGTTTCTGGAAAGTTTATAAACCCTTCACCTGGCTGCCCCACTGTGCTCTGGCATTTCCTCTCTAAACCGTACACTTACTTTTGCCGAACGTTTTGAGAGTTGATGTAGACATCCTGACACTTCCCCCCTCTGGATTCAGCAAGTGTCTGCTAAGAACAAGGACGGCGTCGTGCAGAGTCACGGCACACCTAGCCTGCTGCCACACTACACGCGATGTGTTTCAGATTTCCCAGGCGTCCCACTAGTGTCCGTTGTCGTTGGTTTTCTTTTCTTCCAGGGGCCAATCAAAACCGCAGACTGCATTTTGTTGGCCTGTCTCTGTGGTCTTCTTTAATCTGGCACAGTGTCCTGCCTCCTGTGCCTTTCATGACAACATTTTTCTTTCTTTTTAAAAGATTTTTTAATTGATTTTTTTGAGAGAGGAAAAAACATCTGTTTGTTGTTCCACTTATTGATGCATTCATTGGTTGATTCTTTTTTAAAATCAATATTAAGTAATTTATTTATTTATTTTTAGAGAGTAGGGAAAGGAGGGAGAAAGAAAGGGAGAGAAACAGATCAATTGTGTTGCTCGCACTCCCAACCCGGGACCTGGCGGGTAACCCAGGCATGTGCCCTGACTGGGAATCGAACCAGCGACCCTTTGGTTCGCAGGCCAGCACTCACTCTGCTGAGCCACACCAGCTAGGGCTATTTATTTATTTTTTTTATTTATTGCTTTTAGAGAGAGGAAGGAAGTGGAGGGAGAGGAGAAAACATCGATGTTGCTGTTCCACTTTTTTATGGATTCATTTGTCGATTCTTGTATGTGCCCTGATGGGGGCACATGTTCTTAAAACAGTCACAGTTCATTATATCACAGGAAGAATTTTTTAAATTATCTGTTGTAATTGCAGCGAAGTTTAAACTTTCTGTCCCTCATGAATGTATTTTTATAGAATCAAAGCTGCAAGGTACCTCAAATAGTCTTGTTCCATGCTCTTTTTCCGAGTGTGTATCACCTTCTGGCTTTATAGCAAGACTCATCAGCTAGCAACTTTTTCCCTTTAAATTAAAACAAAATTAAGTGACAGTAATGCTGGCTTTGTAATCCGTTCAAACGGAAGGTTTTCAGTTAGTCTCAGGACCCTCCCCGCCGGCTGAGTCAGTCCCGGTTAACACGTCCTCAGATGTGCTTCCAGACATTTTCTGTGCACATTCCACGTGTCTGTTCCTCAAACAGACACGCCGGACTACACAGCTTATTTACGTTGTGCTGTAACTTGCTGGGATGATGCTTCTTTATGTGGCATACATTCCTGGCAGTGGACTTACTGGGCTAAAGGGTGCAATTTAAATTTAGAAGTTTTGTGAGTTTAGGAAAAATGTCCTTTTGTGTTTTCACGATGCGTGCTAAGTCAGGTCACAGTCTTCCTCCTGACACTGTATGATGAATTGGGTGCAGACCCCTTTTTCGGAGGTCCCTGGCCTTGTTCTAGTTACATGGTCAGAGTCAATCTCTGGAAGAGAGTGGAAATGAGAAGCGGAGTCCCCTTCCCGACAGCTGTGGTGGAGACTGGTGTTGTGCACTGTCACTGGCCCCCCCCCCCCCCCCCCCCGTCCCCTCCTCAGCTGGCAGGATGCCAGGGCCGCCGGGCGTCTCACCTGCCTTGATGAAGACCTTTAGAAAAAAAAAAACTCTCTAGAGGCCGTGCTTGGATACAAATGTTTGCGCTTGGGCGGGACAAGTTTCTCTTTTCACAAAAAGTGCATTTGACCTCCACGTTCACGGTTAAATGAGGCTTAGATTCCACTTACACAAACAAGCCTTGGCCCAATAAAAGTGAATAGACTCTTAATGAACACAAATGGTCTCATTTATTTTCCTTTCTTCCACCTTTTTCATTCAGTTATAGTAAGTCCTCTTTGTCATTGAGTCTGGTGGGGGTGTGTTTTGTTTTTTGGTGACTGCTTATTACTTCCCTTCCCGTTAATGTGGGGTGGGCCATCGTTGCTGGCACGGCTCTGTACCCTGCGCAGCTGCGTGTGTCTTCGTGTTTCTTATCTAACTTTCTGTTTTTTATTGTATTTTTCCCATTTATTACCACTTAGCCCCCTTAAGCCCCTCTCCCCCCCACAATCCCCACACTGTGGTGTGTGTCCATGAGTCCTTTTTCCTTTCTGCTCAGTCCTTCCACCCCTTACCCTACCCCCCTTAGCTGCCGTCCTGCTCTCTATGGATCTGTCCCCATTTTCTTTGTTAGTTTATTTTGTTCATTAGATTCCACGTATGAGTGAAATCACGAGGTATTTGTCTTTTTCTGACTGGCTTATTGCACTTAGCATCAGGTTCTCCAGGTCCATCCATACTGACTGTTCTTCTTTTTGACAGCCGAGTAGTTTTCCGTTGTGTTAATGTCCCTAGTTGTTCTATGCACTCATCTACTGATGGGCACTTGGGCGGCTTCCATATCTCAGTGACTGTAAATAATGCTGCAGTTACATAGACAGAGGGGTGCTTATGTTCTTCCTAATTAGTTTTGGGTTCCTTCGGATAAATTCGCAGAAGTGGGATCGCTGAGTCAAAAGGCAGAACTGTTTTTAACTTTTTGAGGTGTCTCCACACTGCTTTCCATGGTGGCTGCACCGTCTGCATTCCCACCGAGAGCACAAAAGGGTCCCCACCTCGTCGCCAGCCCTTGTTTCTTGTCTGACTTTCAAGGCTGTGAAAATACGCCAGAGCCTGTAGGAGAAGAATAGGAAGATACTTTCCTAGGTATTTTTTCATGGGGGCTTTTCTCTTTTTCCTGTCCCGCCTTCATCCCCGTTTCATCCCCAGAGCAAGGAAAGAGCCGTGGGGGAGGCGGCCCGTACCCCTCGGCCGGGCCAGGGCCGCAGGCTCCACCCCACGCTGGTCGGCTGTGACATCGGAGGCGCCCCCCTCCCCGCATCTGCGCACTCGCCCTGTGTGCTCCTCCTGCTCTAAAGCGCAGTGGGCGGCCGCTGCTGCTGTTGTTTGAAGGCGGTGTGCTCACCTTGTCTCGGAGAAGCACACGCTGGAATTCGTTGGGTGAAGTTCCCTCTTCTTCTCAAACCTGAATTCCTCTGGCCACAGCCTGACTTCCAGTGGCTGGCCCTCGGCCCCCCAGTGAGTTTCGTCTGTGTCCCTGTGCACCGCTGTCCTGGCGTCACCAAACAGAAACAAGGCTGCCTGTTGCCATGAAAAGCCAAGCTCGTGAGGCAGGTGTTGGTACAAAGGGAAAGAGGTTTCTTCATAAACATGATACATGTTGTATTGGTTGCAAGCATTTTCTCAGATGGTAGTTTGCCTTTACATTTATTTTGTGCTGTTTTTATTTTAAATTTATTTATTTATTTATTTGTAGAGAAAGGGAACAGAGGGAGAAAGAGAGGGAGAGAAACATCACTGTGTGGCTGCCTCTCGTGCCCCCTACTGGGGACCCAGCCTGCAACCCAGGCATGTGCCCTGACTGGGAATCGAACCGGGAGCCTTTGGTTCACAGGCTGGTGCCCAATCCACTGAGCTACAGCAGCCAGGACTATGTTCAGAGCTTCTTATCAATAGAAACCAAGTAGGAAATTGACTGAACTAGGAACTTTAAAACATTACACATCAGACTTCCTAAGATGGCGGCATAGGTGAATGCACCGTACCGCCTCGCACAGCCAAACAAGGGGAAAAAACAGAAATCTACACACCCAAAAACAGCCAGATCTGACAGAAAACCATATTGAGAGGAAGTCCGACAACCAAAGAATTAAAGAAAATACATTCATCAAGTTTGGTGAGCCAGAAGGTGCAGAGCGAAGGGAGAGCGCTCGGCGACTCCGCGGCGAGCAGGTGAGCAGACGGCAGGTCCGCGGTTGGAGGGGCGGTTCCCCGCGGGGCTGAAGCTCA
>PVJI01006962.1:0-82096 GCA_004026765.1 Micronycteris hirsuta | reverse complement strand
GAGGGAGACAGAGAGGGAGAGAAACAGCAATGTATGGTTGCCTCTCACATGGCCCCCACTGGGGACCCGGCCTGCAACCCAGGCATGTGCCCTGACTGGGAATCGAACCGGGACCCTTTGGTCCCCAGCCTGCGCTCAATCCACTGAGCTACACCAGCCAGGGCTAGAAGTACTGTTTTATATGGTTACATAACTTAAGCTAAATAAAGCACTTAAAACTGCAAACAAGGGCTTAATATACGAGATCAGTGGATTCATCAGAACAGAGATCCCACAACACACGCTGTACACAAGAACACACATGTAAGTACACACATGCTCATCCCATGTACCCAGAGCACCTCCATCACCGCCCATGGTCGGTGAGATGATTATTAACTGAAAGTGGCACCACTCACACCTCCAACCATGACCGGTGAGGACATTCGGGCTCCAGTCCTTCAGCTTCGAATGTCGCATGGGCTTGTGGCTCCACAACCTGTCCCTGCTGCCCTTGGTCAGGTCACTTACCCTCTCCTTACCCCCAGTGTCCTCACGGAGGAGGTAGGTGTAAGGCCCCCTAACTGAGAAGGCTGCAGTTGCAATGACCTACGGTAACATGTTAACACATTACGTGGGGCAACTGACAGTGGACTTTTCGTTTGGGCGACATCAGTGTGTGGGACTGGCAGTATCAAGGTTAAAAAATAAATTAATGAACTTTTGCATTGGCTGCACCATTGTGCACCTGTTTATACTCTAACTGAACACCCGTTGAGTGGTCGCCGGCCCACCACCTGAACAGAAAGCTCAGCAAAACCAGCTCCGCGCTCACGTGTGGAAGGCCTGACACGGGTCGTGAGCCCGTTAGAGGACGGGCGCGAGTTACCTTTTTCAGCAGAGAGTTTGCTCACGTCCATGGTCTTATTAAGGACTTTGATAGCTAATGCAAGTGCTGACTTCAGGGTCATTTCTCCTTCTTTGTAGTCTTGTTTTAACATTGATACAGCTGCCTGTGAAACAGGAAGAAGTGACAAAGAGATGTCCTTTAAATGTCTGCATTTTCAGGAACACAGACTGGGCAGGGGACAGATGCCTGAACCGTTATTAGCATATCACCAACATCAACAATTTCCATGGGACGGAGGGTAGACACGGGACGGGGTCGGGGGGTGCAGAAGCCCTGTGAATGGGGTCTCTAACCAGGGGCCTCCGACCTCCAAGGAACTATGACAGAATTTAGGGGGATGATGAACCAGGATGTGAAAAAAATGATATCTTATTTTCACAATTTCTCATTGAAAATGAGCACCTCCTTTAATTACAAATTCAGCCAATAAACCCCGGGAGTATTAGCAGAACCTGCGACATCATCACCAATAGCAATCACAGACATGATAGTTGGTGGAGCTCTCTGAAAATAGTTTACGTTCATCACAATTTCAAAATTACAGTGATTATTACACCTTTTGCTAGATTTTATAGCAACACAAAAATACTCACAGCGCTGTTATTTCCGATGCATGTGGCTTTCCACCCCCCGTAATTCCCGCTGGGGTCGCTCTGATAGAGCTGAAAGCCATAGTGCTTATCCCAGCCGATGTACAGCAGTGAGACACCAAAGGGACGTTTCCCTTTAACCAAGAAAGAGAACAAACACATCGACAATCTAAGTTTACTTTCACCACAGTTACTTGAGCTCCCTGAATGTGGCTGAAATCCCTTTCTGTGAAGCTGCCCATTCACGAGCTGCTTTGTTCTGGCCGCCAGAGATAAGGTCTGTTCGCACGCCCGCTGTGGTTTCTAGGACACAGACACAGCCGGGAGACGGAATGCAGACGCAGAGGACCAGTGCTCAGTGCAGAGTTTCATTACTATGCAAAAAGCAACGTGTTCCCAGATTTGAAAATGCTATTTTGGCCTCTCAGTAGTCTATTAATAAAACATATGATAACCTGCATCATGGAAACCGGTTATTTCGTGAAGCAGAAACATGTCAACAGTACTTGCTTACTTAACTATCAATTTCTTTTTACCATCTCAAAAATATCATACTACTGCCCTGGCTGGTGTAGCTCAGTGGATTGAGCGTGGGCTGCAAACCAAAGGGTCGTCGGTTCGATTCCCAGTCAGGGCACATGCCTGGGTTGCGGGCCAGGTCCCCAGTGGGGGCCATGTGAGAGGCAACCACACCTTGCTGTTTCTCTCTCTGTCTCCCCACCTTCCCCTCTCTAAAAATAAATAAAATCTTAAAAAAAAAAAAAAATCATACTACTTAGAAAACATTTTTCCTTTCTGGAGTAAAACGTGTCCCGAATGCCACACCTCCGAACTGCGTGTAAGCCTGTTTGATGTCACACAACGCTGTCACCAACTGCTCGCAAGGAATCGGCTCCTGATACTGCAGCAAGTACCTGGGGTGAAGAAATGGGCAGAGTGATGGTTTTTTTGTGAAACACGTATGTATTCTGAGCAAACTGCCCTCTGAACATAAATGTGTGCCATGGGGACAACACAGCAGTCACCTGTGATCTGAAATGGGAGCGGGGGGGGCAGGGGGATGTCAGCAACCTAGTGGTCTTATGGCAAATAACAGTTTACAAGTTTGGATTAAAAAATAATGTTAAATTAATAGATTTGTAATGATTTTAATCTTTGCAAAAACGACTTCTCAGAAATATCCAACTGACATGTACCCTCAGTTCTGCTCCTTCTGACCATACCTTTGGGCGATGAGCCTCAGCTCGTTGGTCAGAACATTAGCATCAGAGGTTATGCCGGCCACGCTGCAAGCCATGTCCCTGGAGGAAGAGAAATGTACCGATGTACATTTTATTTATTTTTAGACAGAATGGAAGGGAGGGAGGAGAGACAGAAACATCAGTGTGTGGTTGCCTCTCATGTGGCCCCCATTGGGGACCTGGCCTGCAACCGAGGCATGTGCCCTGACTGGGAATCAAACCGGGGACCCTTTGGTTCGCAGCCCGCGCTCAATCCACTGAGCTACGCCAGCCAGGGCTGTCTACAGAAGCTTTATCTCTGCGGGAGAAACCTGATGTCATCTAATATGAGAGATGAACGGTGCCCCTGCAGTCCTCCGCAGGTGGGTGTGGCACCACTGCCCCGGACGGGGGAGAGAATGAACACTAGGAAGATAAAGCAAGTCCCAAGAAGGTTCGGGAACAAAGAAAACGGCTTTGCCAGACAGGAAGAAAAACTGTTCCATGCTCTTGGGTAGTCAGTGTCCTCACCTCCTAAGGCCTGGCTCGATGGAGTGGGGTGAGGGACTCAGACGAAGGGTGCAGTTCCTTTTCCCCGGGCTCCCCTACAGCCGCCACCCTCTGCCACTGCACTTTGGCAAGCCCATGAGTGGCCGAGTGGGCCCAGCAGTGACTCTGGAGGCATGACACTTCCTCGGACAAGCATATCAAAAGGCCCTACAACCAGCACCCAGCTGGCCCACCACTCAAGGGGCAGTCCCGAATGGACAAATGCAGCGCTGTGTTCGCCAGCAGGTCCCGCACACCCAACCATCCCAAACAGGGCTCGTCTCAGCTGTCCCCAGACCTCCAGGGGTAAGACTCAGTGGAATCAACACAACTCCTGAGTAGCCACTCTGAACACTTCCTTGAGGGCCTGCTATGTGTCAGACACAGTGCTACTGTGTTGCACTCATTTTATTCTATTTCATTAAACTGCCACCACCACTGGAGAAGGCACTGAGGGCCAGCGAGGTGAACAACGGGTGCGAGGTCACACAGATGGAACCAGAATCTGCGCGATGACCACGCCTCCAATCTCACCGATACAAAATACTGTTTCTCCACTAAGCGCCTGGCCCTGCACTCCAAAAGAGTAACACATGGTCCTAGCCTCAAGGAGGTTTCAAATAAAAATCAAAAACTTCCACCAGTAAAAGCACAATAAAGTGTTCACTTCATCACTATGTCACACGGAGCCGCCCTCCCAAAATATGTGAGATCCTACGTAGGTGAGCACGTGAGACATTCAAACTCTCTTCCCTAAGAGCTCACTTACTCATTGAGTTTATAAATTTTTTCAGAAAAAAAGACTTCATCAAGAAGCTTGTGGATGTTGCGTCGCTCTGCTGCAAGCAAAACACCGTCGTTTGCTAAGATTCCTAAACAGGTGCCTGCGTGTCCAATCGCCTCCATGGCGTACTCCACTTGGTACAAGCGCCCTGCAAAACACGAGCGGTGAGAAAGCAAGGCTCGCCCCGGGGTGCTTACACCTGGGCCAGGAACATGCGTGTGACACAGGCTATACACGAGTGCCACTGTCATTCTCCCGTGCTGCATGTGATCAACCTGGTCACTGTCATTATGTCAAAGCACAGACAGTGTGAACTACTGTTAAAACATGTGTCTTGATTTCCCCCCCCGGAAGCCAAACATATAAAAAAAAACTTGAAGTAGATTATACAATTTTTATTTTACCTTCTGGAGAAAATATAGTGGTCCTGGAATCGTATCTTCGAGACTGCAATGAAAAATATACAAGTGATTCCCATCCACTGAAAGCAGCCCCTGCAAGCCCCCAGATCACCTCAGAAAACACCCCAGCAGCCAAAGCCCAGTGTGCAGGAGGGAGCAGGTTAGGCGGAGACACCTAGCCACCCATTCCTTCCACTCCGTCCTTCCCAGGCAGGGCTCCAAGCTGAGCACAACAATGCCTTCATCGGGCGTTGACATGTGCAACTTATTGACATGTGCGTAACTCACCATGTTTCCTGGATTTTACAGCTCCTGTGAAATGAAAATAGGGCCCTTGTTAAAATTTTAAAAGCATTCCCATGACTTTAAAAGAATCTGTCTCATTCAGCCCAGTTGGTGTAGCTCAGTGGATTGAGCGCGGGCTGGGAACCAAAAGGTCCCGGTTCGATTCCCAGGCAGGGCACATGCCTGGGTTGCAGGCCAGGTCCCCAGTGAGGGCCATGTAAGAGGCAACCATACATTGCTCTTTCTCCCTCCCTTCTCCTCTCTCTAAAAATAAATAAATAAAATCTTAAAGAATCTGTCTCATTCACTCCCTTATCTCCCTTATTCAGCTAAGTTAACGGTGCAGCTACTAAGCGCAGCAGGCACTACGCTGGACGCTGGAATACCAGGATGGGCAAGACCATCCCTGTCCTGAAGAGCTTACTGTCTGGTGCTCAGGTGAGGGAGGCAAGCAGATGCTTACAAAGCCATGGGGAAACTGAGGCATCGAGGGTGGAGTGGAAAGAGCAATGGAGAAAAATTTAAAAAGTACTTTTTTTAAAAAACCAACACAGAAAATGAGCCCAAATTAGACATGGTAGAGGCAGAAAGAGAGATGAGAGAAAGCTTGAGCAAAAAACACTAAGACAGGACAGCTCGTGGGCCAGAGGCAACTTCCTGAAGCTAAGAGAATATGAAGAAACTACAAAGCTAAGCGAGTATCCAGATCACGAAGAGCCTCCAAGGCCACGTTAAGAGGTCAGGCTTTCTCCCGGAGTGCTGGGCTCCTGCACTGAGGAAGGGACGGGACGGGGCGGCAACATCACCACTATTCCCGCCGAGGCCTCTACAGCCCATTTCACAAGTGTCAGGTCACCAGGCACTAAGTCTGTAGGACTCGCGCGCCCAGATGAGAACCCTGAGTTTCCTTCCTTATGGAAGGGGGCTGCGCCGGGGGATGGCGGATCAAGTCCTCCGGGTCTGCTGGGCACTTTGGGACGCCCACTCCGGCAGGCACTGACGGAGGCCGTGACGCGCGACGAGGCCGCCGGGCTCTTTCTCTTCCCCACACCCCCATTCTGGGGAAGCCAGCGCACCCGCACCCCGGCGCTCACTTTCCTGTGCGGGATCCGCTCTGCACTAAAGCCTCGCTCCTAAAGGCCGCCCCCCCGGTCCAGCCCCTGCGGCCGGTTCCGCGCCGGGCCTACGGCTGCCGGCAGGGGCCAGTCCGTTCCCCAGAAGCAGAGTCATCGCCCGGCGGCTCCAGGCCGGACCCACTGCGCCGCGGCGCCCACGACCCTCACTCGCCCGCGGGGACGGCGGCCAAAGTTCCGCGGTGACCGGAAGTATGGACTCACCGTACAAGAAACACTGGAATTCGGGGTCTACGCGGAGAACTTCACACCACACAAGAAAACCTGAGCCGCTACACGAGCGTCTACCGCCAATATGGCCACCGCGCGTGCGCAGAACTACCGAGTGCCCCCGGGGGCGGGGCTGAGGAAGCGGAACTCCTCCAAGGGAGGGACCGAAGACGCGAAGATCCTTTGATGGCGGGGATCAAGGTGCGAAAGTCCTTCTGAGGCTGGACCTAAGATGCGGAAGTCCTTCAGGGGCGGGGACCAGGGTGAGGAAGCCCCTTCGGGGACGGGGCTGAGGGTGCGGAAGTCCTTCTGGGGCGGTACCTGTGATGCGGCAGTCCTTCTGGGGCGGGTCCGAGGGTGCCGAAGGCCTGTGGGCACGTTAGTCCTTCTAGGGTGGGACCTAGCATGCGGAAGTCCTTCTGGGGCGGGATCTAGGACGTCGAAGTCTTTCTGGGACGGGTCCAAGGGTGCGGAAGTCCTTCGGGGGCGGGGCTAGGACGCGGAAGTCTTTCGAGGGCTGAGGGAGCGTGAGTAAATCTTTCGTGGGCAGGCCGAGGGCGCGGGTGTTCTTCGAAGTCCAAACGAAGGACTCATTGGTCCTCAGAGGACTGGATTGCTGCTTCGCGGGAGCGGGGAGATGGGTTGCAACCGTCCCAGCAGGGTCCTCAGCCTGAGGAGAGGGCGCCATAGGGTGGAAGGAGCGCAGGAAGACCCCAGTGAAGGAGAAAGTGGAGTTACGGCTGATCCTGCTCTGCAACCCTCGCCTAGGACAGGACCCGCATGCCCCGCCCCCATCATTGCTCACTGCTCCTTAGCCTCCTCTTCTGCCTTTCACCTCGTCAGAGGGTTTCCACCAACCTAGTTAAGTGAACCATCACCACACACACAGCATTTCTCCTTTACTAACATTATTTTAATGTGTTCATTATCCATCTCTCCCTTTTGGCTTCAGTCCCTATGTAAACTATCTGCTACTCATGTTTTAAGTGTTTTGGGAAGCTAGAAGGCTGAGTAGGTCTGGAATAGACGAGCGATTATCTTATTCAAAATATTCTGTGTGTTTCATACACAAGGCAAATGAGAACCACAGAAAGACACCGCTGCTCACATAGTATTTCTTAGTTTAAAAAATCATCATGGAGCAGGTGGGAGAAGATAGAAGAGGGTATAGGAGACTTGGAGTGGCAAACACAATACAGTATACACATGATGGATCCCAGACTTGTACACCTGAAATCAATACAATTTTATTAGCCAATGTCACTCCAATAAATTCAATAAAAAATAAAAATTAAAAATAATCATGAGATTGTCTGAAGACCTTAGTCGCTTCACATGCATTGATCTGTTCCATCAATTCATTTTTTTACTATGCAGGGAAATTCCTTGTAGACTTAGATTTGGTCCTATTGGGGTAATTGCCCGAGTTCACATGAACTGTTCTGCAGTCACATGGGGAGCCCAGATTCGTAGGACTTGGCAGTTTCAAACCAGATTTCTTCCACAGCTTTCTGGCCCAGGTCCCACATTTGCCGCAGGTGCTTCCAGCCACTTTTGGCAGTAATCATGAGATATTCCGTGTTCTCTGGCTGCAGCTGGCAAGAGTGCGCAGCTAAGACCAGGGACTGACAAAAACGACTGCACACAAGAAGAAACAAAGCACCCCTCTCTACCGGTGTCAGAGGGATGACACTTTCAAACCCTGCAAGCACGTGACCGCCGACTTGTAAAGGGGTCTTGCTTTCAATCATCATGTACATGATGGTGATCGCCACTTCAAACACATAGTAGCCGTAGCTCATGTCGTCAAAGTCTAAAATCCCGGACACGCGATACGCAGAATCTCCAATGGCTGACTTGCTGGACTCTACTAAAATGTTATGGTCGTTAAGATCTCCATGATTGATACCTGAAAGGAGAAAAGAAAACAAGCTATGCAAACACAGTCCTTGAGTACCCCAGTTCATTCTCTTTCCATTTCTCTTTCTCAGGCATGGCCACTCAAATAACTTGATGAGCAGTCAGAGATTAAAAAAAGCCAAATCCGGCCCTGGCTGGTGTAGCTCAGTGGATTGAGCGTGGGCTGGGAACCAAGCGGTCCCGGTTCCATTCCCAGTCGGGGCACATGCCTGGGTTGCGGGCCAAGTCCCCAGTGAGGGCCATGTGAGAGGCAACCATACATTGCTGTTTCTCCCTCTCTGTCTCCCTCCCTTCCCCTCTCTCTAAAAATAAATAAAAATCTTTAAAAAAAAAAAAGCCAAATTCTATTTTTCTTGAAGGAAAACAATTTCCTCTGAAAAGGACAAAAGCTGTTCATTTTGGTGGTGTTTTTGCTTTTGCTTCTCATCAGCACAAGGCCAAGAGCTGGAAGATGTGGTTGCTGCAAACGCCTGATCTTGACTACTAGGAGAGCAAAGGGCAAAGGAGAACCACCCAACCAGAAATTTTAAAAGTATACAGATATTGATATTACAAGAAGCAAAGGGTACTAGAATGGACCAGTCGTGTCTTTATTTTAACCTAGGAATTCCCTGGGTTAAAGGGAATTTTCTGATGACAAAGTAATTCTGAATTTCTCGTCTTTCGATTACTGAAATAGATGGGGATATTGAAAGTCAGTACGACTCAGAGTGCACATCTGTGGTCGGTGCTGGCCCACAGCCTGTTGCTAGTCTGTGCAAGGTAAAAACAGAAATTGAAAGTGTTTAGAGAACTTTACAGCAGTTTGTAACCTAAGAGTGTGATCAGTGGCCTTACCACCAGAGTGTAGACCAGTTGGGGCGTTGTTGAATGCACATGTAAGTCACGTGTGGCGCAAGCCGTGAATTCGGGAGGTGTCACAACCGATGCCATTTCATAGTGTCACCGGCATTTCAACGTCTTCTCTTAAAGGTTTCTAAAGTGGTGTAGCTTGCACAATAAATACTGTTTTAGAATTGGTGAAATGCGCTACTCATGAATGCAACCTGTATACACAGGAACTTCTCGTTTCACTGCTTCTACTCACACATCAAGGGACCTAACAAGGGTTGAAAAAGCTACTTAGTGCCTGGAATAAAATGATCAAAGTGGATGAATTCAGGAATGAAAGGAAAAAAAAAGGAGTTCTGATCAAGATGGCGGAGTGTGTCTGTCGGTAATGCCCTGTGCTCAGCACACTTAGCAATAATCAAAATAAAAAGGGAACAATGAAGACACAGCCAGCCTCAAAAAGCAGATTTATGTAGGAGAAAACAAAGTAGAAACACCAAGCAGTGAGAAGGACTAAAGCTGCAGGTCCGCACACAACGCTCCAGATGGGCAATGAATGCGCTTTCCCCCTTCGGGAGAAGAAGACCTAAAAGCCCCACCTGCTTGCTGAGGAGAAAGGCTCACAGTGTGGAGCCACCGGCAGTGACAAGACCCTCCCAACTCATAAAAGGATGACAAAATCTACCAGCCCATGGTCCTTCAGGGCAGAAGGACAAAACCACAAGCCACACCAGGCTGCTGTGTGACTACATCTTATGTCTGATCACTCAAGTTACTGAAGTCTCTGGCTCAGATTCTGTTGGTTCTTGCTCATGGTACCTTATTTCCTGGGGTGCTGGTTTACAGGATGTTCTCTATCACAAGGCAATTACTCTAGAAATATAATCAAGAACTTCTGAAACTGGAAAATACAATGAATGACATTAGGAATGCAATGATGGGCTTAGCAGATTAGACACAGCTACAGAGAGAATGGAAAAGTCAAAGATAGGTTAGAAAATTACCCAAAATGCAGCATGGACAGAGAAAAAGATTAAACACATACACAGATGAGAAGAGATACAGAGAACTCAGTGAGAAGGCCTAATGCTAGTTTAACTGGAGCCCAAAAGGAGAAGAGAGAATGGGGCAGAGGCAAAAATTTTCCACAGCTGAAGAAATACAATGTCCATACACGATTTGAGAAACCCCAGCAGACTAAAAAAATCATTTAAGAAAAAGAGTATGTTAAAATATCCCGAGGGAAGAAAAGACAGACTGCCTCTGGAAGAACAGACTGACAGCTGATCTCTAGGCAGGAATGGAAGGCAGAAGGCAGCTGAACTCTAAAATTCTAAACCACTGAAAGCTAGCCCTGGCTGGTGTAGCTCAGTGGATTGAGTGCGGGCTGGGAACCAGAGGGTCCCAGTTCGATTCCCTGTCAGGGCACATGCCTGAGTTGCAGGCCAGGTCTCCAGTGAGGGCCATGTGAGAGGCAACCATACATTGCTCGTTCTCCCTCTCCTTCTCCCTCCCTTCTCCCCTCTCTAAAAATAAATAAATAAAATCTTTAAAAAAAATAAAATAAACCGCTGAAAGCTAAAATCCTACCTTCAAGAATGCAAAGATAAAATAAAAACATTTTCAGACAAATGAAATCAGAGAGCATCCCCATTAGAAAACTGCATTGAAGGAAATTCTAAAGGAAGCGTTTCAGGCAGGAACAGGCAGAGAGAGGTCTGAGGTTCCGGGAGACATGAGGTCAACACAGGAGTAACCCTAAACAAACTTGGCAGAAAAATAAACTAATAGTGTCTCTGGAGTACAAAAACACAGAATTAAAGTTTACTTAAACAACAGCATATAAGTTGGGAAAGTGGTAAGCCTAATTAAAGTATATTTTAAGGTCCTTGTATTGTTTTGAATACATTAGAGTTTCATTACGTTCCAGTCGCACATCAGAATTTCTAGGGAAACCACTCACAGGAGAGAAAAAGAGTATCTAGTTTCCAAACTGCTGGAGAGGGGAAATATAATTAGAAAAACAAATAGGTCAAAAATACTACTTTACATAATGAATACATATGTAGTGATGATATTAAAATATGTATGCAAATTTAGTAGGGAGGGGAGGGGGGATTGTAAAGTTTAGAGAGGGCTTCAGGTATAGCCATTTTTTTTTAAATCCTCATCAAGGATATTTTTTATTAATGACTTTAGAGAGAGACGAAGGGAGAGAGAAACTTCGATCACTTGCTTCCCATACATGTCCCAACTGGGGATCAAACCCACAACCTAGGAATGAGCCCTGACTGGGGATCGAACCCCCAACTTTTTGGTGTATGGTGACGACACTCCAACCCATGGAACCACCTGGCCAGGGCAAAAGTATTATTCTTTAAAAGCAACAGGAGCAAATAGGGCAAAATTATAAGATTTGATAAAGCTAACTTGCAACTTCACGCTTTTCCTGATGATTTAAAATTTCACACTTTAAATACCAACAAAAATACTCACTTGATTGGGGAATACTCACATTCTCGAAAATGCTGTAGTTTGGTCGTCACTTCATCCTTGAACAGCTGAATGACCTGCTCCACAATCCCGCGGTTCTGATCCGGGCCCAAGGCATCCAGGTATTTCTCCAGAAGAGGAACGTTTTTCAGATTCCAGATGAAGTTCTCCCGATAAAGACATTTTAACTTTGGGTGGTGGAATTTCTAAATCAAAAGCAAGAAACTGTGAGACCCTTGGCAGTCAGAGCAGCCAGGGCTGAGCTGCGTTAGGCGGCTGTACCCAGCAAGGGACAGGCCTGAGGAGTGGCCCAGCGAGAGTGGCCGTTCCCACCTCGGCCCTGCACAGACACCCACAGACAGGTTGTCCCGCTTTGAGAGCACATTCCCACCTCACTCGATCCTCTTCATTGTGTGAAGACAGCTGTTCTCCCCACAGGGCCAGCCGAGGCCCTTGCTGCCTCTGCCTTCATCTGCTCACTCCCCTGCGACCACACTGGCCTCCCTGCCATTCAGAGAATGAGCCAGACCCGCTCACCTCCGGCCTTTGCATTTGCATCTCCTCCTGAAATGCTTCCCCGTGTATCCACATCCCAACGGCCAGTGCCCTCCTTCCCACCCGGTGCCTGTGCAGAGTTGCCTCTGTGGGAGGGCTCCCCTGAACTCCGTCTGCATTTTGAGCCCTCTGCCCAATGCTCTGTATCCCTCGTCCCGGCTTGTGTTTTCTCCTTGAGCATCAAGCACGCACTGCTGTCCCAGATCCGCCACAATCCACTGACTTCCCTCACTGTGGACCCTCTCTGGAGTGTGAGCCTGACGAGGGGCAGGCGCTCTGCTTTTGGTCTATTTTTTTCACTACCGAACCCCACACCCAGAACAGTGCGGAGCACAGAGAAGGCACTACTCGTGCAGGATGTGCTGAATAAGTGAACGTTCTCAGAATGGAAAGTTCTCGAATTGGAAGGGCCCTTCTACTTTGAGCAGTCTATCCCAAGTGCTAAGTGGCTCTGCCACCATCGCACAAAAGGGAAAACTGAGGTTCGGAGGCGGATCACGAGCTGCTGCTCAGGAGCTGCGGGAGGACCACGGCGTGGGGCCCAGCCCAGACCTCCTCTGCGGAGTGGGTGCTACAGGGTGCCTGGGTGGCCACCCAGTGAAGTACCTTTCACACCGTTTGGACATGACCTCTCACGTGAGAAGTACTTGTACATACACCACAGCCCAGTATTTACGTAAGACACACACATAAAGAAAAAAATCTCTTGGAAACAATAAGTGGAATGTTACGTGGGATGTAGTCTGGTGTTCCATATTTTATTCTGTTTCTTGAAAAATGTTCCTCCAGCCCTGGCTGGTGTGGCTCAGTGGATTGAGTGTGGGCCTTGGAACCAAGGGGTCACTGGTTCAATTCCCAGTCAGGGCACATGCCTGGGTTGCAGGCCAGGTCCCCAGTGGAGGTCATGCAAGAGGCAACCATGCATAGATGTTTCTTTCCCTCTCTTTCTCTCTCTCTTCCCATTTCTAAAAAGAAATACATAGAATCTTTTTAAAAAATTAAAAAATAAATAAAAATGTTCCTCCAAGTTTATTTTAACACCTACTTTCATGTCCTGGAGTTAGTTTGTTTGGTTGGTTTTTTAAAGATTTTATTTATTTATTTTTAGAGAGGGGTAGGGAAGGCAAAAGAGAGAGTGAGAAACATCAATGTGTGGTTGACTCTTGCACGTCCCCCACTGGAGACCTGGCCTGCAACCCAGTCATGTGCCCTGACTGGGAATCAAACTCGTGACCCTTTGGTTCACAGGCCAGCACTCAATCCACTGAGCCACACCAGTCAGGGCATGTCTTGGAGTTTGGAAACCTTCTCTTGGTGCTGGTCCCCACCACCGCGTCCTTGCCCGGGGTGCACATGGCCTGTGTTCGCACAGCTCCCCCAGAAGGCACTGTCGGCCCTCCCTGAGCAGGCCCGCGCTCTGCCTGGTGCTGAGCTAACACCTGCCTCCGACAGCGCCCCGGCCTCTGCCGGTTCCAGCGCGACCTCTGGGGCCCTCCGCAGCAGGAGCAGCCCTTCGCCCACATGCCTGTCCTCCCAACACTTGAAGTCAGAACTCCTGCCCCTCAGCGTCTTCTCTTCTGCAGTCAGCCCTCCCAGTTCCTTCGATTATTCCTCACATGCCATGGCTTTGAATCTCCCAACGTCGGTGGAGGTGATGCTCGAGCTGTGTGTTGAAGGATGACCAGGAGTTTTGCAGAGCAGAGGAGAAAGCATTATCGGTAGAGAAAACGGCAAAGGCACCAATGCACGACAGCACAGATGGCACATCCGGGGAACCAGAGGGAGTTCTGCACTGGCGCTGAGGAAAGCGTGAGGGGCAGACAGACAATGAGATGGAGGGGTAGAGACGCGGGCCAGGCCACGCGGGACCAAGTAGTAAAGACCTTGGCCTTTACTTCAGAGGCAGTGAGAAGCCACTGAAAGATGTTCGCTGTGCACCAACATGGCCAGACCTGTCATTTTAAAGAGCAACTCTGGACTCTGGTATAAATGCCCCAGAGGAGAACAACCCTCGATGCAGGCAGGCTACTGTGGTCAGCGAGGAGACTCAAGGCAAGAATGGAGAGGAGGCGACAGGTTACAGGGACACCGCAGAGGCTGAACGGACAGGGTTTCCTGGATGACTGGAGGTGTTTTACCTATGAAAACTGTTTTATTCCTACAAACTGCAATTCCTTCTGAAACGGTTTATCTGCCCCCTAGGAACGCACTCCTCCAGGACCAGGGGACACATGTCACATGATACCCTTTTGTTTCTATGTGGCAAAGACACCCTCAACACACGTCACTTTAATCCACTCGTCATCCCATGGTTGCTTCATGCAGTGCTTCAGCCAATGACACCTTCCTGGATGAAAGCTGGAAGTTTTCGTTTGTGAGTGCAGACTGCTTCCCGTGAGCAGCACAAAGATGTCATGAATTTCTACAAATGTAGGTAATCTTGCCAACAGCCCAATAAAGTACACACCTGGGCCCCAAGAAGCCTTTCAGTCATAAAAGTCATATAGCTAGGATCCTGTTTCCTTTCTGATACTTTAGGAGGTATCATGCGTAAAAAGAGAGCCCAACCCCAGGTTTATTTTAAAAATAAATCAAACCCAGACAAATAAAAAATTCTCATACACAAAATATGCCAAATCTTACCTCCAGTGTCTTATCCAATTTGGCAGCCAGCCTTCCCAATTCATACAGCAGCTGGGGGTGGACGGGAATCTCAGCAACGGGCTTTCCCGGGAGGTAGGTCAGCAGCCTCACCAAGTAGCTTTTGATTTCGGAACCACTATCTAGCCAGATAGAAGGATGTGTACCATCAAGTTATCTCGAAAAAAACTAGAGATTATTCTGCCTTTGAACAGTAATTATTATGGCCAAGAATAATAGAAATTACAAAACAAGAGGAAAAAAATGTGCTAACCTAAAACGCTCAGCAGGATTCTATGAGGCAGGACTGAGGGCGAAGCAAGGAGGTGGAACAGACAAACCTCGGGAGATAGAATCAGCCATGCGCATCTGAACGACATTAAAGCCCCAAGTCTGCCAGCCTCAGCTCTAAACACAAACGATGAGTGAACGCCTCTGGTGAGTGAACGCCTAGGAACGCTTTGTCGTAAGTTCACAACTGAGAAAAGTACGATGAAAAGGAACGACTGTTTCAGAATCACAGGTGTAGGAGCAAACAGAGGAGCGGCTTGCAACATAGGACAGAGCTACTCCTCTGGGACCGGAAAGCCTCAGTTGTTCCGGGCAAGGCCCGTTAGGAAAGGGTGGGTGGACAATTAGGCAAGGAACAGTCAAAATGTCAAACCTTAAAAATTCCCAGAAATCGCCCTGGCCGGGTAGCTCAGTTGGTTAGAGCATCATCCCGATAAGCCAAGGCTGTGGGTTCGATGCCCGTTTAGGGCACATACAAGAATCACCCAATGATGCATCAATAAGGGGAACAACAAATTCATGTTTCTTTCTCTTTCTCTCTCCTCCCCTCCTTTCTTCTCTCTCTAAAATCAATCAGTAGCCCTGGCTGGTGTTGCTCAGTGGATTGAGCGCGGGCTGGGAACCAAAGGGTCCAGGTTCGATTCCCAGTCAGGGCACATGCCTGGGTTGCAGGCCAGGTCCCCAGTGAGGGCCATGTGAGAGGCAACCATACATTGCTGTTTCTCTCCCTCTCTGTCTCCCTCCCTTACCCTCTCTCTAAAAATAAATAAAATCAATCAGTAAATAATTTTTTTTTTATTCCTAGGAATTGATTTCAGGCTGATGCCTGGGGAACTCAATTAGGTACATCTTAGGGTTTTAGCATTTAAAGGTGAAAGGGACCAGTACTTCCAGATGAGGACTTGTAGCCTTAGGAATGTAAGTGGTGCCCAAGTCACACACACAGTAATGACAGAACTGAGATCTAAAATTCCTGATTTCTAGTTCTGCAGTTTTTCTATTATACCACAGCAGCAAAATATACAGCTGATCTGATGAATAAAAGTAGTTAATTAGCTCTGGCTGGTGTGGCTCAGTAAACTGAGTACTAGCGTGCAAATCAAAGGGTTGCAGATTCGATTCCCAGTCAGGGCACATGCCTGGGTTGTGGGCCAGGTCCCTGGAAGGGGCACGCAAGAGGCAACCGCATATTGATGTTTCTCTCCCTCTCTTTCTTCCACCCTTCCCCTCTCTAAAAAATAAATAAATTTTTTTTTTCCAAAAAAAGAGTTATTTTTCTGCTCAAAAAAAAAAAAAACCCCAACAAAAACGTTCCCAATTTCCACATGTCCCCTCTTACTTATCCACCAGGTTACACTGATCCTGGCTCTGACCACATCTGAATCCAAGCCCTTTGGTGATACCATGGCTTCTACAACTGCTCAAAAATAACCGTGTCTACACTTGGAACAACAAACCTGTCCTCGATATTTCTACTTGTAGCCAACATTCAGCAATGTGTACAGACTGGCAATGACCGGCGAGCGGGTGGTTCCTTACCTACAGACATGAGAGAGGTTAGGTTGTCCCCTTTGGTGCGACACACGGAGGCTGTCGGAAACCCCGCCGCCTGCAGGAACACGATGATGTGACTCTGCACTTCGATCAGGTCTGGGGTTTTGCTGAACTCCGTGTTGCTTATTTTGAGGACATATTCAGTGGGGGCATCCATGGTGTCTGTGGTTCTCGAAACACATACATGAAAGTTTTGGTCATCATAGCTAGGAAGTGGCCGGATCTCAGAAACTTTGAACCCAAACACCGACTCCACGACCGCACAGGCTTGGTCCTCGCTGAAAGTGGGTTTGGCAAAGGCCTGCGGTCGTTGGTCGCCTGCACTTGACATTACGTCCAAGGGAAACAACCTAGAAAGGGAATATAATGAACAAATTATTTAAATGATTTTCCTTAAGACAGGCCAATGCTTCTCAACATTGATTCTGTACTTGTAATGATTTTCACTCATAAAGGTAAAACATGAGATCAGTAAAGGAGAAAAAAGAAGTGGATGTTTTGTAGATGAATAAAAATCCTTGTACCGTAAATTGTTTCCACACCCACTTCACACACTAAAGGGATGTTTCCAGGGACAGCATGCAGACCAGGAAAGCACCTTTGGTATGAGCTAGTCCGATTCCTTTCCGGCCCCGCCCCCATCAACTTTACTTATAGGGGAAATTTAGGTACTGAGAGGTTAAATGCCTTGGCCCAAAAATACATACCAAGTCACAGTGAGAACTCGGCTCTCTACATTCCTAATCCATGATGACGTCCTTCTGACTATAGTGAGGCAGGAGACAGCACAGGGAGAACTCTGAGACTGCAATACTGTTACTGGCCAGCATCTAGCATCCTGGTTGCCAGGAAACGCCTTTTACCAACTAGGTAGATTGAACAGTAAACCAAGGCAGGGAGGAGGAAGGAGACCTGTCTCACACGCTAACGCCGCAGTCCTGAGCCTGGTCTGATAATATGGCCAGGCGTTCCAACATCACAAGAAACACTACGTTAGCAAGAAAGAAGCGAAGTCCTTGAAATTCTATGTAGTGTTCCCACTGTCTGGGAAAGAAAGCCTTAAAACTGCGCTTTCATCCCAAGGCCTGGAATGCGGGAGAGGGTCTGTGGTGCCCAAAGCAGGAGCCCATAAAACAACTTTGGTGAATCGCCTACCTCTGGTCACTATCTCTTTTATGAGGGAGTCCCTGATGCTTACAGAAAGAGCCCATAATAACTTTGGAAAGTACCCCAATTTTAATTAACTGCCTCCTGTCACGTATTTGATTTACAAGATGAATAAATGGGGTCTGGAGAGTAAGATAAGGATTTGGGCTAACAGACCCCACACGTACCTAGGTTTGGGTAGTCACGTTCCCTCAGGAAAGCTGGCACCACATTTACCTGTTAATCATATGTAACTTTTTTCCTCCTATCCTACCAACTATGTAAGTCCTCAGAACAAAGGACTTGCTCGCTTGCTCTGGGGATTGGGGTGCTCTTGGCACTCTTGGCTCCCAGGCCACTGGGCCTCTGGCCACTTGGCCTCAGGCTACCCGGGGACTTGCCACCCTGGTCTTCAGCTGCTTTTTTTTGCCGCCCTGCTTTGCCCTGAAACTTTGCCTTTCACCCCCTACTCTACCCAGTCCCATTCTCTTCCATGGGAACAGGTCACTAATAAACCGATTACACACTAATAGATTTGCTGATCTGTAATTCTTTACATGCGTCAGCAAGAACAACCAAGTCTCTCCCATCAACAATAGTACCATTAGTTTGGGTTTAAATGTAATTTCAAATACAGTGATGATACTTTTCTATCCACAAGTTTTGTTAAATTATAAGAATCAACATCTAGCTCATCACTCATACTTTCAAACATAAAAGCGCTGACTGATGTGAGGTACTCATTTCTCCTGTTTATCAAATTAGGTCGCTCCGGTTTTGTTCACTGCAGACGTGTGTGACAAAGCCTGCACGGGGTCTCAAAACAATCTCCGCTTCTGAAGCTTCTGAGAACTGGTATATCCTGTCACACCGAATCCGGGCTTAAGACTTTACATGGAATTTTAACATTCCTTCTGTGGATTTGTGAACTGGGGCAGGGCCAGTATTCAAAGTGTAATGTGAACCAAAGCTTTAACTCCAAGATGAAATTCTGGAGTAACTTCTCAATTCCTAAAGTCTTAAGAAAAAATTTTTTAAAATAAAATGTTAAGGGTGGCAGAATAATTGTGAATTTGCTATGAATTTCAAGTCCTTAAAATTCGAAGGAACCTTAGAGGCAGTTGGTGAAGGCATTCTACAGAACGTTCCTATGACCCTTGAACGGGGCTTGTGAAGCTTCCGCTTGAACAACTGCATCATCTGCATCGGTGTAAATCGATGTTGGTAGCTCTCTCCATCAAAAGACAGCTGGTGCAATAAAAGTTGTTGTACTTGTTAAGTGTATTTTATCACAATACAACAAGGAGGGGAAAAGCTGCTACACTGGGAGAAATAAAACATATTTTTATATTTTTAAACATATTTTAGTCCCAGCTCTGGTACCTAGCCTCTTACCGGTAGTTGGACTATGTCATCCCTAAAAGTCCTTGTAACTCTAAAACTCTGTGCTTCCAAACTTCTTTGAGTTTAAATTTACTTTTTTTGCTCTGTATACAAGGACTCCAAGCTATGGAACTAATGGCACAGACCAAGTTAGTTCCCCAGAGTGAATAAATACAAGAAAAGGTGCCCTGTGTGTGTGGAGGAGGTGAGGAAGGAAATCCAAATCTTGCAGGTAGTTGGTCTGCTCCCTGCCAACAGGGTTTTCCTTAGCTGCGGAGAAAGGCCACAGGAGACCAATGCTTGCCAACTCCAGGTCTCATGCCGGAATCTCACGACCTTTGCCTCACCACCAGGGAGGGGGAAATGGGCCTTAAACTCCGCACTCTGTGCGAGGAACACCAGACAAGTCCTTTCCTCTCGCTCACTCTCCACGCGTTACAAAGTCCAGTAAGTTCTACCTAGGCATGTGCTCCAAATTTACCCTTCCGCTCCTGCAGTTCCTCTGCCTTGTCCCCACCCCCGAGGCTGGGGCAGAGCAGATGTCGTACGCCCCCACCCCCTTGCACCTGCCCCAGGTGGGACAATGAAAGAGCTGCCTTCTCCTCAGGGGCCAGCGGGCCGTTACCCCAAAAGGGGTCCAGAAACAGAAAGGCAGGGAAAGCAGTGTGGTTTTCAAGGACAACAGCAATGCACTACCGGGCGCTCCGCGGGACTTCCCGCTGGTTGGGAGGAGTGACAGGAGAGCTGGCTGCAGGGGTTGCTGACCGAGACGCTGGAGTCATACACGCCTGGGTCACAGCACTTGGGTCCAGGAGGGCCAATGGGCCTGGGACACCTGGCCCCCTCCCAGGTGCCGCACCGTCCCCCGAAAGGTCTCCCCACTCCAGTTCCGAGGTCAGGGAGGAGTGCCAGCAGTAACACACCTGACGGCCTGAGCGGAGCCCGAGGCACCGACCCCTGGGGACCCAGAACGCCTCTGCTCCTGCACCCACTCACCCTGCACGACCCGGGGTCCAGAGGCGGCTTCCACTGTCCAGCAGCCTGGGCTGAGGTCTGATGCTCCCGCAAGGAGGTCTCCCGTGGCCGGATCTCGCGTGGTGTAGTCACACCTGACTGCCGCGCCTCGACCCGCCCCTGCTCCGAGCCCGCGACCCCTGACTTCTGATTGGCTCCTTGAGAAACCGCCGCCTCCAATCAGCGCAGGCTACGGGAAAGTGAGGCCCCGCCCCAGCCTGCCAAAGAGGCCGCAAATTAAAATTCAGAGAGCAGGATTGTAATTGGCTCTCGGCAACCCGGTCCCGCCTTCTCTCAGTGCTCACTCCAGTCAGAACCTGCTTATCTTTCCGCAAAAACTGGGCTTCTTGTTCCTGACTGGCTATTCGGGATTCTGCCCCACCCCCTGGCGAGCCCCTGTCCAGCAGCCTTCCGGCTATTGAGCTGCACAGCTCAGTCCGCCCAGTCCACGTAGACTTCGTGGACCGTTTCTCTCGGGATCCTAGGTGCCTGGGCACACAACTCGCGCCTTTTCCTTCCTTGCCTTCCTACAGGCAGCACGCATCCCGGAGGCCGCCCTCGCATCCAGGCCCCAGGAACCGCAGTTCAGATTGGAGGTCCCGACAGTCAGGCGTGCTATGTTCTGCATCGGGTGTGTTATCTTCATTGTCAAGCACAGTAGGTTCGGATAGACAGCTGGATGCACGTCTACAGCCCGCAGGATTCCTGTCTATTGAGGAGGGGTCTAGACACCCGCCCGCCCACTCACAACTGCAACTAAGTCCCTATTTTTTGTAGATGCACATTCCCCACCCCCACCCCCATGCTTTTATTCTTGTTCCCCTCAGGCTATATAGCACTCTCCGATTATCTAGTCACCTTGATTGAGTTGGACGTTTCCCAAACCACTTTTCCCCCATTTAGATTTGGTTCTTATCAGTTGCACTTCTAATCTCCCAGCAGCACGCTTTTTACAGCGCCACCGCAATGCGTTTCATGCCTTTAGGCTATCAGACGCGCTTTTATTTTTCTGTAACCAGATTTGTCTCTTGTTGGCCTCCTTAGGCTCTTCTGCATGCTACCCCCCAGGCAGCTCCTGAATTCTCTCCCCACTCCTCTGTGTTCGGTTTTTCCTATTCTCAGGATGAGGAGATGGGAATGAAGATTGAATCTGGACACTGGTGAGAACTGAAGAGACAGGGCTACTCACAACTGCCTCCTTGGTGTGGCTCTTTCCACTCACTGCACCTTCTGCAGAAACACTACTGTGTAACCTGCCCTTTCCTCTTTGCATGAGAATTTCCGTGTCCTTAAGAATATCCTCATACATAAACCTTTTGTGCATTTTTAATGCTGCCTTTAAAGATACACTGCCTATATTACTGGATCTATCGTAAATCATGTTCTTCCTCAGTGACGGCAATATTGTGATGAGGAAAAAGTCCCACCGATCTGGCAACGCATGTCGTCACAATTTTTTCATCACCTGGCCACCAAGACATGCTCAAAATTCAGCGCCAGCATGTGAACACAAAATTCAGCAACAACTGCCATCATAAAAAGCTCATTTTGTGGGGACTACACACAGACGGTTGTAATAGGTGTGCCATTTTCGAAGTGCACTGAACACACACCTTACAGTTTGAGAGTTAGAAAAATTTATCAGTCAAACCAAAATGAGTAAGCTTAAGCTAAACCAATCTGTAGTTAAAAAGCAAAGCTGGCATCGAGGGAAAACCGTAAACCAACACAGTGCAGCCCCGAGGGCGTGCTACCAATCCTCAAAAACCCTGGATGGTCACGCCCTCCACATGTGGTATTAGCCTTTCTAATGCTGGAAAGCCTCAGGATACTGAATCGCAATCCTTAGAAAACTTCGTAACGTTATCGATTTTGGTTTAGGAATGCCAAATTTTCCTCAACTTTCATCACCCCTTGAGACTGCTATGAAGAGTGGGAGAAAGCAGCTGACCTTAACTTTAAGACATGACATTAGAGCACAGGCCCATGGTCCCGGCCCCCGGGTCTGGAGGACACTTCATGGGGACACCAACGAATGGACAGTGGAGGGAGATGGTGGCACTGTCCACTGGTCCTAAAGCACAAAGGCTCCTGAAAACAGAGCGCCACCTGCATCGTCAGGAAAAGGCCGTTCCCTCCCGTAACATCCGACTTACAGCCCGAAACCCCCAATTCCGTCCTAAACGTCCAGAGTCAACCATCTGTTTTGTGGAGGTTATAGGCAGCGCAACTTGCAAAGGGTGGATTTACCCATTAAACAGGTGTTCAATGCTTAGGTGTGCAAGTGCTTTAAGAGGTGTAGACAAAATTGGAAGAAGAATCTGCAGGTGGAAGCTACCAGGAAGCAGACTGGCGCTCGAAGTCCAGTCCATCTTGCCATTCAAACTTCGGCCCCCAGCGCGGGCCGCAAGGCACGGCGGATGGTCTCCTCGTACTGAGTAGTCATGGAAAGGTGACCCAGGTAGGCAGTGTTTCCACAAAGAATCCTGCTTTGGGTGAGAAACCGGTTTCTTCAACTCTGAGATACCATGAATCTAAGCCTTGACGTGTTCCCCATTTCAGGGCCCCCCCCCACCCCGGCCCTGGAGTGGAAGGAACTGCGAGGTGTGGGGGGAGAATGACCTCGGTTGGCACCGTGGCTCTCACAGCTCCTGTCCTAACACTTAGGTAACACGTCTGAGGAGAAATTTCTGGATGCCATCCTTTTTCTTGGTAAGTTATGTTGTTTTCTTTTTTATCTTTTTCATTTATTTTTTAAGATTTTATTTATTTATTTTAGAGAGAGGAGAAGGGAGGGAGAAACAGCAATGTGTGGTTGCCTCTCACATGGCCCTCACTGGGGACCTGGCCCGCAACCCAGGCATGTGCCCTGACTGGGAATCGAACCGGGACCGTCTGGTTCCCAGCCCGCGCTCAATCCACTGAGCTACACCAACGAGGGCATGTTATTTTCTTTTTAATTACCCCAAAATAGTTCATAAGGAATCAAATGTGATAATACAATTTTCTTTATTAAAAATAATTTACAGCATCAATACCATATACACAACTGTCATCAACTGCACTTCGCCTCCAATATATTTCTATACAATACTTAACATTATTGAACTTAAAACTGTTACACTGTTTTGTTGGCTTTAAATAATTGACTGTAGTTACTTAAGTGGGATACACCGTTTCATAGACATGTTGTCCCGTGTAACATTGATAGAAATATCGGCACTGTCACGCTTCGGGAAAGGCCACTGAAAAGCCCAAGTCCACCCCTTCCCCCCTTTCTCATCATTCCAAATCCAACTAACCACCTTCTCCTCGACCACAAGGCAAAACAGCGGTGTCCTGTAATTCAACCACAGGAAAAGTCAGTTCCTTTGTCCCTACCCTGCCCCTCACCACTGAGAGGGTGATGCACATGACACTGGCCGTGTGTGTGCGTGACTGTGACTGGTGCAGGTCTCAGTGGAGTCCCCTGTCATACCACTGGCCTGTGCGCACCAGGGAAACACGGAACAATCTAGCTAAAGGGACTCTGATACCCTCATTCAGATGTCACCCTGGACATCTGGAGATAAAAACAAGGAATAATGACAACTGTCACCCGGGCACTTTAGGTAAAATAATGGCCACTTGGTGGCTGGATGCCATTCTCACGTATTTCATTCTGTAGGAGTCACGGAACCCAAAAGCACGGAACCTGGCGGGGTGGCGGGGGGTGGGGAGCGGGGCAGCACCACGCGCTGTGGCGGGACAGTGCGGGACAGCGCTCGTCCTCCTTTCCCTCGGGGCCAGTGTCCTTCCTTGCCACAGTGTGTGTTGCTTTGCTTAAACACGTTACCCAGATACGGTGAACAAAGGAGGTAAGCAAAACAATAAAAACCAACAGATGCCACATGTTTGCAAACATGGTTATAGGGTACGCACAGGGACATACACCCACGATTCTCCTCCCCAACTGATAACCACGCTTGCAAGCTTTTTGGTTCACTGTATGCACGCAACAGATTAAGAGACCCTTGGTCTGTCCTTGAAGGACAAGATTTGCCTGTACTATTGCTGGGGCAGGCGGGCCAGAAACGTCAGTGTTTAATTCATAGCCAGTTTATCGCCTTCATCTCCTGGACCACCGGTGTCTTTTGGGGACACCCGTGCCCCTGCCCACAGGCTTTAGAGTATAATTTGCTTAAAAATAATACAGATGCCCCCACCCTGGAATTACCATTTCTTCAAAGCACATCCCAGGGATTCAATTTGGAAATCCTCTACTCCTAACCCATGTTTTCATGTAAATTAAGAACACATGCACTGACAAATACACAGAATAAAATATCAAGAGCACAATTTGATTGGAAAGTACCACAGAAAATATTTATATAAAATTTAAATAAAGGGAAATTGCCCAACTCTAGCCCATCTAATTGTCTAAACACGCATTTGCAGAACGTGTGAGTAGGCTGAATGATGATGCGCGAAGGTCTCAGTGGTCTCCACCCGCTGGTTTTTCTTTTGCAACTCCAAATGCAGGGGAAATTTGGTTAATGATACCTAAAATGTTAGGTCACAGGAAGTGACGGTAGCATGTAAAGTGAGCAAAATAATCAATCTAATTCAATTAAGGTGCCAGCTGAGTCCTGCCAGAGGTCTCCGCAGGAAGTACCCGGGCCACGCAGGGCTGCGAACGCAGCAGCGTCGCCATGCCAACCTGTGCCGGGTGCGGCGCAACCCGAGCCGCCCTGTCAGGTCCGGGCTCCCACGTGGGGACAACCTGGCCGGACCTCGCTGTGTCTGGGGCGGGCTCCACCCCTTGCAGTGAGACGGGGACTGAACTAACATCTCAGGAAGTCCACTTACAAGTCGGGCTCCGATCTCCACAATGCTCGAGTCTGATCTGGCCTCCTGTGATTTGATCTCCCACTCTCAAACCAACAAACAGTCGTGTACAGTTTCATAGATGCAAAACTAAACAAACAGCTTCGGGAAGGTTACTCATAGAAGACTCTTCAACACAAGCTCAAAGTCTGCCATTATGTACAAAACAGTCTGATAAAACACCCCTCACACTTACCATCTCTTTCACAACACACTTCACACGTTGGTTTTAGCAATATTAATAGCACCATTCGTATATTATTTAAAATCAAGAAGATTTCATTTCTGTCACGATGTGATTCATAATCAATTACATCCAGGGCTGAGGGAAGGGAGGGTCCAGGACGGTCTGCAGCTCCAAGGGGAAGGCTCCTGGGCCCAGCAAGAAGGCCTGGTTTGCGGTCACCAGTCTGGCAAGGTCTCCGTGGTCATTAGGTACTATGAGAATTTCCGTGCCACAAAGTTTAATAATCCTCCGTGTTTGAACAATGTTACTTCCACATCATTTTCAAACGAAGCAATCACGCTGAAAGTTTTCCCGGTGCTCGTCTGCAAACAAACAACGCCTCCTGAGTGGGGAAATCTTCCCAGTGCCACGGAGCGGTCAAGACCCTTGACCTCACAGGTTCTGTCTGGGGAGCTTTCTCCTCACCGCACACCCAAGAGACCCAACCACGGGCCTCACCGCTCAGGACGGAAGGATGCTTCCATCCCGGATTCTACATGGTGAGCACTGTGCCCCCCAGCACGCGACTCCAGTCACTGAGAGTCTGCCTCAGCAACCAGGGGAGCGGACCTCACTACTCACGTCCATCTCACACTACTCAAGCACCGAGCGCCCGCCACCCTCTTCCTTGTCCCCGAGGTGGGACGTCTGTGCCGCCCCAACCCGGGATGCTCGGCTCTGCCTGCCCTGTGCAGCGGCCTGCGCGCCTGGGCCAGGACGGAGGGCTGACTGCAAGGGCCTGGGGCTGCTTCTCCCGACAGAGTGCCTGCCACCTGCTGCTTTGGCCCCGAGGACTCTGCAGACAGGGACATGGCCGCCGCATGCTCATTTAGGTCCCGGCTGGCGTCAGGGCGCACGTCAGTCCCTGCGGTCGGCCCACTCACAGCCATCTGCACACACAACACACGATCGTGTGTCTGAGAATCACACAGATACCTTCACATCTAGCGTGACGCCAGGGGACAGTTCTTCTGGAAACGTCAGAGAAAACGTCTCTCTGCCGGAGAGGCCCAGGGAGTCCGCGCTCTCTCCGGGCAGGAACTGCAGTGGGGCGATGCCAACGCCGATCAGGTGACCTTTGTGAATCTTCTCGTAGCTTTCGGCCAACACCGCTTTCACACCCTGTAACAAATGGGAATTTATTTCCTTATCATCTCGGAGAGCTGCTTTATTGAGCATTTTAAAAGGAAAAAAAATCTACTTTTGGCCTTTCTATAGAAACTTTTAACCTTATACTCCACACCAAACGTTGATGGATCACAGTATTTACAGGAGTCTTTCATACACTTCTCTGCATTTAAAGGAGCTGCCTCATGGTCCCCCGGCCCTGCAGGGTTCAGCACCGCCAGCCCCCCGCCCCCCACACCGACAGCTCCGCCAAAGGGCGGCTGCCGGGACCGCGCAGAGGGCTCAGGGTTTCTGTTTAGCCAAGCGGACGTGAGTGTTCGTCAGCACCCTCTCCCGAAATGCCGCTGGAACAAAGGGCCAGAGGAGGTGTGACGACCCTGAAGAAGCAAAGGGTCGAGACGGGAGAGCCCTGTGACGTACAGGGGACGGGACAAAGCTGCAACTACGGGTCAAGGGCCCGATACTGAGACCGACACCAAGCAGGTCTGCCTCCACCTGCAACAAGGAACTGGCACACAAGGCGGGAGGCCCGCGGCCCACAGCCCACCAGGCACAGTCAGAGTGTGTGACCAGCAATCGCTGTCCAGGTCAGGCCCTCTGCAGAGGGCGGACGCTCATTCTCTGGGGAAAATGAGCCAGAGGCGCTGGACCCAAGTTTCTCAACTGAAATAAAATTACTGCCCCCTCCAGAAGCCTTTTTTAGATATGTCTCCCAATCCCATCTTCTTCCTCATGGCCTACCCTGGAATTTCCAAATCACAAACCTGTGCGTGCACCACATATAACCCGTGCTGTACACACAGAAAGAGTCAGGATTTTTTTTGTTTGTTTTTTTGTTTTTAAAGATTTTATTTATTTTTAGACAGAAAGGAAGGGAGGGAGATAGAGACGGAGAGAAACATCAATCAATGTGTGGTTGCCTCTCACGTGGCCCTCACTGGGGACCTGGCCCGCAACCCAGGCATGTGCCCCGACTGGGAATCGAACCGGGACCCTCTGGTTCCCAGCCCGCGCTCAAGCCACTGAGCTACACCAGCCGGGCAAGAGTCAGGATTTTTAAACACCAAGAACGGACTGTCGCCCCCAGGGAGTGCCGTCCGCCTGGTGAGAGCGGGTACTCCAGAGCGGGGACCCAGATACCAGGAAGGCTGGAGGGAGGACACTGTGGGAAACAGGGCAGTGCTGACGCCGGAGTCCTCAACAGGTCTCGATCCTTGAAGAATCGGACTGGCCTCAGAGGACACCCGCAGACTAGGACACCAGGCTGGTTCCCCACGAAGAACACAGGTCCCCGCGCAACCACTTCCAGGGAGGCCGGCCGGCAGACCAGGCCCAGCCTGCACCCCCTCCCGATCTGGTTAACATGCGACTGAACAAACGAACGTCACCAGACCCGTGAGCAAAGCCAAGAACGTAAAAAACAAAGACTAAAAAAAAATTTCAGGCCCCGGCTGGTGTAGCTCAGTGGATTGAGCGCGGGCTGGGAACCAGAGGGTCCCGGTTCGATTCCCAGTCGGGGCACGTGCCTGGGTTGCAGGCCGGGTCCCCAGTGAGGGCCATGTGAGAGGCAACCCTACATTGCTCTTTCTCCCTCCCTTCCCCTCTCTCTAAAAATAAATAAATAAAATCTTTAAAAAAAATTTTTTTCCCCCCCAGAAAAAAGAAAACCTCTAACTGTAATTAACATTCACAATGCTTATACTTAGTATCTGAGAAAGACGTGTGAGTCTGGTTTCTCCCGACAGCCCCTCAGACCATTTACACTTTTAGGGGCAGCAGATGAGATTCAAGAACAGTGTGTGTGAGCGCGACAGCTACGGGGCTGTGCCCGGCCAGCCCTTCCACAACCCCGACTGCACAGAGGGGCACCGAGAATCCCGGCCGGCAGAAGCCCTGCCCCGTGACTGGTCCCGGCAGCAGGGCAGTCCTAGCAGACGTGTCTTCCTGGCAGGGAGCCAGGCACCACCATCTCCTCTTTGGAAGAAAACAAGTAAAACTCAGCCCACACCTCTGAGTCTGTTCACCACGCCTGAGCAAACCCAAGGAATGAAATGAAAAGGGGGCACATGCAACTACCCGTGGGTACAATTATCATCAAAAAGAAATAGTTTAAGCCCGTCTGGTGTAGCTCAGTGGATTGAGCGCAGGCTGGGAACCAGAGGGTCCCGGTTCGATTCCCAGTCAGGGCACATGCCTGGGTTGCAGGCCAGGTCCCCAGTGAGGGCCATGTGAGAAGCAACCATACATTGCTCTTTCTCCCTCCCTTCTCCTCTCTCTGAAAATAAATAAAATAAAATCTTTAAAAAAAAAAATTAAAAAAAAAAAAAGAAATAGTTTAAAACAGAATTTCCTTTTCCTCTACCATATGGATTTCCTGAAATCAGAAAAAGACTGGCATAGTACAAATTCAGAGTATCAATGCAACTAAATTCGTACAAAATACGCACGATCGCTTTTTAAAACCTACAAATAATTATGAGATCTAAATAAGCATGAAAACCCAAATGAGTAAAACACACTTTGGTAGGATGCTGCTGACAAACATTTAAAACTCTGAATTTAAGAAGGTGAAATTTAAGAGTCGGTACCAGCAGATATGGTCCTTTCGCAGCCCAGTCTCTGGAGTTTCCCGACCCGTATTTCTTTCCTGCTAAAATAATCAGTGGGATGCGTTCTTTCTGGTACAGCTCTGCAGCCTCAAACACATCCAGCTGTAGATTTGAACAAACACAAAAACTATTAGTAGCAATTCTGACTTACTTAGCACTTGCCTAGAAACTTTGTGCACATCCTTACCGTCTGTCCTGACGGAAAATGAATTGTTTTGGGAGCCGGTTTTCCAATGAACTTATTAAAAAGCTTGATGTTTGCGAACGTGCCTCTGGTCATCACAGCATCGTTGCCTCGCCGGGCTCCGTAAGAGTTGAATTCACGAGGGGTAAGGCTGCGAGAAAGGTGAGAAAGCCGGTGTTCATCTCAGGCGGAAACCACGACACACTGCTGACCTGGGAAACTCATGGAACGCCTTCTGTGCCACCTCACGTATGCAGCGCAGCGGGGAGCACAGAGCAGCGTGTGCCTGGGGCTCGGACGCCAGCCTGTATGGCCATGTCATGAACGCCGCTACCATCACCTACCAGATTATTTTAAGCAACCTCAGATGCTGCTGTTCATTAAAGTCCGGGAAAGTTTACTTAGAATCACAGAGGCAGAAGTGAGCTGCAAAAGAAAAGGGCTCAGGGAATGGGCTTAGGAGAGAACAGCAACCACTGCGGGGAGCGGAGGGCGGGGCCGGCGGGGCGGGCGGGCAGTGCTCCCAGGACAGAGGGCGCAGGCACCGTGTTTTCATTGCGTCAGCGTGTTTCTGTAAAAGACGGGGACCCCTAAAACGCTCCCTTAAGAAAGCAAAAGAGAAACCACAATTTCTTAACATGAGCTAGCAAGTCAGCATCCAAATATCCCTGACTTTCTCCATGCCTTTCTGGTGTTGATTTGCTCAAATCACAACATGAACACGGACCACAGATTCATCCAGTTGTTCTCAAGTCTCCTTTCACAGCTACGTTAACCTCTCTGTCCCTTCTCGCACTCACTACATTGCTGCTCACGCCCACGCTGCGTGGGCCCGTCCCCACGCTATCGTCTCCTGTGCTGTTCTGTTCTGCGTGTTCTTATGGGCTCGCTGTCAGACTGAGTGACTGGATAAAATTGGTCTTTTGATTTGACACCGGTCAAGCCTAGTCTCACGGATGTACACTTTACAGTCCACGAAACATTTCAATCTCACGCCGCGACAACAGGAAGGTGGTTAGAGCCAAACCGTCAGCCTTTATTTGATAGGTCAAACCAAGCTGACTTTTCAACAAAGCAGCACTGAAAAGAAGAACCGTTTCTGATCAGCTTTCTATTTAGATGACAAGGGCTCTATGTAAAATACCCACTTCAACCTCTAAAGCTACAAGCAAAGGAAGGGACAACAGGTACCGCAGGTACTGCGTAAGTCAACGGTGTTGCCACCCAGGACAGCATGCACGCACGGGACCAAGGGACACGAGAGGAGGGAAGGACGGACCCCCGCACTGGTACATACCCTCTGTTCGTCAGGTACTTGGCGGCCGCGCTGCTCCTGGAGATGCTGCCCGCGGGTGAGATGTGGTCGGTGGTGACGGCGTCTCCCAGGTGCAGCAGCACGTGGGCATTTTCGATGGGCGGGGGTGCGAGCGGCTCTTTGGTCTGAAAGATTAAAGGAAAGCGAAGGCAATGAACTTCCTGGGAGATGTCAGTGCCCAGAGAGATCTGTTAGAACAGCCTTTACCTGGTGCAGCGGCAAAACCGTACTTACTAGCTTGTCAAAAAATGAAGGACATCTGATGTAGGTGGACTTTAAGTCCCACGGAAACAAAACTGAATCTGGGGCTTCTAAGGAATTCCACCGTTTATCTCCCGTCTGTGAGTGTGGTTTTGGTTGAGAAAGAACCAAAAGAAAGATAAAATGAGTCAGGAGGTGTATGAAAACGATCAGGGGAATAAAACAGCGCTCGGGTTAGAGTGGAAAAAGAGGCCACGTCCATTTCCAAAGACAGTCTAACAAGTCACGGCGTTCTAATTAGGAGCAGCTGCTCTGCTCATCCAGTGCCAGCACAACGCATTTTCAGGAACCCTAAAAGTTAAGTTCCAGCACACACTGAGCATAAAAGACTTTATAGTGAAAAAAACAAAAACGGAAACCCACTAGAGGATTTATAAAGACCCAGACACGTTGCTGAGGAGAGAGCAGCTGTGCTGGGGGCACGCTGTCCGTCTCTAGGAAGAGGACAACAGAGAAAAGCCTCTGCTTTTCCGGGACGTCTGCCCCACGTCCCCGCTGCTCTGCACCCGAGGGCCTTGACCTTACTCCGTCTGGCCTCGGCACCACCACTGTCTCCCTGCTCCCGCCCTTCTCACCCGCCGTCTCCGCCCAGGACAGGCCACACAGGGACACGGCAACCCTTTCAGGACAGTCCTCTGTGCTAGGCCTTCCGGCGGCTCCCCTTCTCACTCCATCAAAGCCTACGTTTTATAATGGCCCAAGGTTCCCCTCAGCCCCGGTCCCCCCTTCTCTGACATCACTTCCTGCCGCCACCCCCGCCTCCTGGGCGGCAGCCACACAGCCCTCACCGAGGTTCCCTCCTGCGGCCTCGACTCCCGCTGCCTGGCCCAGACGTGGCTAACGTGTCCGCCTTCCCCACACCCAGCTCAGGGCTGCGTTTCCAACCACACCATATAAACTGCCGGTCACTCCCCAAATTCCACACAATTGGTTCTCTTTACCCTGGTCTATATGCCACTGTATTAAATAGTGATATATTTAATATACTGTATAATTAGTGCTTAATATACTGTATAATTTACCTAATCATTCTATGGACTGTTCCCTGTCTGCCTCTCCCCAAGAGAGTTCTGTGTTTTGTTCACAGATACTCAGCCAAACACACAGCAGATGCTCCATAATTTTTAAAAAAGATTTTACTTATATATTTTTAGAGAGAGGGGAAGGGAGGGAGAAAAAGATCAATGTGTGGTTGCCTCTCATGTGCCCCCAAACTGGGGACCTGGCCTGCACCCAGGCATGTGCCCTGAGTGGGAATCGAACTGGCGACCATTTGGTTCACGGGCCGGCACTCATTCCACTGAGCCACACCAGCCAGGGCCTTAAATATTTGTTAAGTAAGGAAATGCCTTCTCTGTCCCCACGTCTCTGGAATATGTTTAATACACCAACGTCATCAGCCACCTCTGCGGAAGAGAAGTTGATGGCTGGGGACGGGGTGGGAAGGATATTTCATTGTTTGCTCTCATTTCTTTTGATTCTGCACCATTTAAGTGAGAGCGCCAAGGGCAGTTTCTCTGAAGCGCACCCATGGCCAAGACGGCCAGTACAGACGCTTGCTGTGCCTTCCAGTGAGCGGTAACAAGGTCAACTCCGACGCCCTAAGCTTTCCTCTTAGATGTCAGACTCTGGATACAAAATGACTATCACTCATTCAGAACTGTATATTCAAAATAATGGAATTTACACTTGTATTTAATTCAGAAAGCAAGATGTATGAAATAAACACCGCCACTTTACTGAACTATTTAAGAGACAAATGAGATTCTGACCTCTATTTTCTCTTTCAACGCCTTAAACAGGGACAACATAACCTGCTCTTCCTCTATCTGGTGGACCTCTTCCCGACTCGGCCAGACATCGCGTAGGTAAATACTCTTGCCCGTGGGGTCGGTACCTGGTTAAAAAAATTAAAGAATAAGATTTAGTATAAAAAAATAACTCCCTCGTGATGTTCACGTGTTTTCAAAGAAGCCAAGGAGATTATTCAACAACAGAGTGCTTCAGGCGTGAGCAGCTGGGAGAACCAGTCACTTGCGCATCCTCCTCGTGCACACATTCTTCCCGCCACACAGAGATCAGTAACTACGTTCTCGGGCACGACTGCCTGAGACAATCCGAAGGACTAAGAGCATTTCAAATACGACAACCGTGTCATAAACATCACCCGTGTGCAGGTGCGCAAGCTCACGTGCGAGGGGAAGGCTACCTAGAGGCTCTGTCTGGAAATCAATGTCCACGGTGCCGGCTACGGCGTAGGCCACCACCAGGGGTGGCGAGGCGAGGTAGTTGGCGCGGACACAACCACAGAGACGGCCTTCAGTGTTCCTGTTTCCAGACAGGACTCCGCAAGTGACCAAGTCACCCTGGAAACAAGCACACACACACATTCAGTCCAGCAGATGGCGCTATCTGAACTGCCATGAAGTGGTCTCGGACCTTACCCTTCTCAAAGCAAAAGAACCAAAAGCCTATTACCAATTCTGAGGCATAGACTATTAATACTGGAAGTAAGCTAAAATAACTCTTTAAGTTCTTAAAGAATTATTTCAAGAACCTAAAAACGATTCTCCTAATTACTTTGAGATTGACGGGTTACTCTTCCCAAGGGGGCCAGGACACAGGACACATTGACATCCGCGTTCTGTAACTTCACAGTGAAGTGCCGTTAAGAGAGCCCGTGGGGATGTCTCCCCGCACCATGCACACACCTGTTTCACTGCGTTCAGAACTGCTTCTGATAAGGGCGCCGTGTTCCCCACGCACGTGGAACAGCCGTAGCCAACGATTTCAAACCTGCGGGTCAGAAACAGACGTCACTGGACAGAACATAGCGGCCCGCGCAAAGAAAGGGCAGATCTAATCTCCTGTTCCCACCTCTGTCATCAGATCGCCTGACAGGAGCCAGGACGCACAGACCTCCCTCGTCAGCACGGTCACGTCCCAGCGCCGGACCGACCCTCAGGCATGCCGCCGACTGCACGCCAGCCTCAGAAGGGTTTAGGGACGGCGGCTGCTCCCGAGGGGCACTGAACCACATCTGACGCAGACCCCACCTACCACGCTGCACAGGAAAATTCCTCAGACACGCACGCTCACTAGAAATGGAATGTGACCACTGAAAAAAACTGACACTGTGCTTCCTTCCAAGGGGGCTGAAACTGCCCAGTGCCCAGAGGACCCACTTCACTCTGACCAGGCCCCAGCCGGAGCCCCGTGACCGCGTGGTCTGCTTGGAGGCGACCTCTCCCCTCTCCAACCAGCGAGCCAAGGACAGTCCCTGACAAGGACTCCGAGATGATAAAACTAAAGAGTTATACGTATAATTCACAAAACTACTCTCTGCTACACATCTAAACCCAAAGAAACACACACATTTGATTAGGCTTGTAAAGGAACTGACGATTTACTTTAGCTAGTCTGTCCTGAGGCACACACCAAAAACCCGGCTGGCATCAATGACTTTTTAGAGTATGTAAGAATTGAGAACGTTACTTTCTCCAACGCTCAGATACATGCTTAACACACCGACTGATCTCGTAAAACTTCCATTACGACAAGTGACTCAGTCAATAATCCAAGCTGTGAAATTTCATTGTCTTCTGGAAGCTGACCTACATAACTCAAGGCAAGTACGGGCTCCTTGGCCCCATCGCTTGCACTGTCCACCTGTCTGCCAGTCCTTCCTCCCTGAAACTGGAGATCACGTGTCCTTCTCTGGCCCACACACCACGCTCCACACCAAACGTGCCCAAACCGTGTTTGCTGGGGACAGGGCCTCAAAAACCACACAGTAGCAGCAAGGCAACTGCGGAACCAAGCCCACTTTTCTCCATCCTCTCTCCGTATGTGGAGGGTGCTGACGAGTGGCTTCACTCCCTGCTGAGCCCCAGTACCAAAGTGAGGAGCGGTGACTGTCACTTACCCAAGCTTGCTCAGGTACGGTAACACCCCGCTGGAACTGAGGTAATGCGTGACCATCCCACTGCCTGGCGACAGGCTGGTTCTTATATACGGCTTAACACGCAGACCAGCTTCAACGGCTTTTTTAGCCAAGAGGCCTGCACAGGAAACAAACAGTTGTCAGGGTGGTGTCTGTCCCTCACAATACAGGAGGAAGCAAGCAGGGGTTTATCGAACAGTGGATCTCCAATCCACGTCAGGGTCAAAGTCCAAATTCACAAATTTGCTGTCATTTTGTCCACTTTTGATTTGCTTCATTTAAGAGAAAAACCTGCAGTAGATCCAGCAGCCTCCACGCTGTAAGTGAAGGCACAGCCGACAGCCCAGCATTGCGCATGCACGGCACGAATGGAAGCGTTTTGCACGCACGGCAGCTCCGCACACACACGAGGGAGGCCGCGGCAGGCCGACCGCGTCTTCACTCTGTGCCTACTCGCACAGGCTCTGGCGCAGCCAGGAAAACTCCCAGCAGCTTATCAGGACACTTGCTAATTAACATCCTGCTATGTTAACAGAAGCAGATGCGACCTAAAACTAGTACACACGTAAGTTATACTACAATAACGTACCTTCTGTGAAATAAAAAAAATGACAAAAAATCAAACGTACGCTCCCTGAGGCCTAATTGCAATCTCAGTGTCAAACACAGACACCAACACCACCCACTGTCCACGAACCCGAGGTGAACACGACCAAAGTGCAAGTGGTTCAGGAGCAGACGGCATGTGGCCCGAAAGCGCCACCCACCTGCAGCGAGCATGACAGACGGGTTGCAGTTATTGGTGCAGCTGGTGACGGCCGCGACGACCACGGACCCGTGAGACAGCCGGTAGTCGCTGCCTTCATAGTGGAGAGTGACGGCGTCGCTCTGCCTCTCGGCTGCGATCTGGAAGCCTTTGAACCCGACCTGCGGAAATGCGCACACATAAACAGAACACTGCACACGCGGAGGAAAATGACTGACGGGGAACACGGCTGGCAGGAAACACTGCAGATCGCTGCCGCGCGAGAGGCCGCAGGCCCGTGCCAGCCAGCAGCCGGGGCTCCGCCGAAGCCTGAACGTGCAGCCATGGGAGCGGTCCGCCGGCCTCCACAGCCCTGGCCTCCTGAGAGCCGGCCACGCACGGAGGGCCCAGCTCCACCTGCTCTGTGGTTCTCTACTCATTCCCGCTCACACTTATTCTCAAGAGGTCTGGCAGACTTGTTATTAGCAATGGCCCTGCTTCCAAATGATGATGGGAGGGGCGGGGGAGTCGATAACGTTGGTGACTGGAGAAGCAAGTTACATGGGAATTCATTACACTATCACTGTACAAACCTGACATTTTCCACAGTAAGAAAATTAAGATATCATAAAAGCAAAACTTCTGTAAAGAAAGCCAGGGACGTTCTCAGGACAGGGGAAGTGACAAGCATGAAGCCGCGACTCTCAGACAGGTAGTGTCGTTCGTCCAGCCTGGGGCGCCAGGAAAGCCTAGAGCGGCGGTGTTCACCTGCTGTGCCACAAGAATTTGTAAAACATGCAACATCTACTTAGTCAGGGGCCCTGCGCTGTTTCCCCCCCGACTGTCACCAAAAAAAAGATTACAGCCAACACAATAGCTGTCCCGTGTGAATGAATCAAAAATAACACTTTTTGTCAGGTCAGCAAAAAATATATTTTCGGTGTGCCGCGGAAATTCAGTATTCACGAGCTGAAGGAGGCGGAAAACCGCTGGTCCAGGCACTGCTGTCCAACAGACACGCCCGTGACAACGTCGGCACAGCCGACACAGAGCGGCAGCCACGTGCAGCTAAGCAGCACTCGACACGAGACTGCTGGGACTAAAAAACTACGCTGTTAACTTTAATTTTCATTCGCTTACATTGCAGTTTAAACAAACATGATCAACTTCTGATCCTCAGTGTGGACCTGGGAACAAGCTCACCAACGGGAGGCCACGCCTCAGCCAGAGGAGGCAGGTCTGCCGCGTACGCCCGGGGCCCCCATGTGCGGGCTCTGTGCTCAGGCCACACCCGGTGTGCGCGCAGGGAAGGCATGAGGGCACCCACCTTCTCACTTAAGCAAGCTCGGAAGTCACTCTTCATCTCTGTCACAGCGACTCTGTCCTGTGGCCGTTTAGGGCCACTGACGGACGCAACGATTGAGTTCAGGTTAATCTGGATCACCTAGGAAATGAGAGAAGGGGAAGAAAACAAATTAGGGTTCGCAAGGACAGAGTCCAATTCAAGCACTACTTTCTGAGGCAGAATGAGTATATTTACATGTTTGAATGCAACTTGTTTTAACGCTGAGACACACCCACCAAAGACAAGGATTTGAAACCCATCTGAGCTGTGGAACCTAACGTGAAAACTGCCGAGAGCAGACCAGCGGACGAGCCCACAGACCTCCACAGCACCCACTGTGCCAGCAACACAAACCCTCCCACCCCACTGTCCTCCCCACCGGCAGCATATGCCGACCACGAGGAGGAAACCCATGCCGGCTGCACACTCAGTGCCGGGGGCCACACATCCTCCCTCCGTGCTGCCGTGTGACGGTGCAAGCGGGCTTAGTAAATAAACCTTTCTTCTAGCTCTGCTTTGCTGGAATAAAAATCTATGTAAAATTAATGAATGAAATCCCAGGGTCACAAACAACCGGTGTTAAATAATAACTACAGCTCTCGTTTATTGAGCTCTCACTGTGTGTCTGAAACTGTTCTAATAAATTTGTACTTAATCTCCTAAGAATCCTCTGTGGCGGATGTTATTTTCATATTTTAGAGATGAGGAAACAGAGGCAGAAGGGCTAAATAATTTGCCCAAGGTCATACAGCTGACAAATCTCAGAGCTAGGACAGAGACGCAGGCGGTCAGGCTCCGGAATTCACCCCCAAGATTAGGTGGGTTACTGTGTACATACCTGGGAGTACTCGGGTTCTCCTGAATTATTCTCGTCATTTCGAAACAATTTCACAGCTTTAAGGTATGTTTCCATTGATTTGAGTTTGGCTTTGTCAAAACCTGAAAATAAAAAGATATACAACAAAAACCCAGTAAGGAAGTCTGAAACCTTTTGGGGTAAGGAATTCCAAAGAGCGAAAAACGATATTACAAATTGCTAACTACTGAGAATGCATTTCTTTCCACATTAGTACTTGATATTATTCTTCTTTTTTAACTTTTTTTTTAATAAAAATTTTATTTATTTTTAGGCAGAAGGGAAGGGAGGGAGAGAGGGGGAGAAACATCATTTGTGGTTGCCTCCCATGTGGCCCCCACTGGGGACCTGGCCTGCAACCCAGGCATGTGCCCTGACTGAGAATCGAACCGGCGACCCTTTGGTTCACAACCCACGCTCAGTCCACTGAGCTATACCAGCCAGGGCTTGATGTTATTCCTAAGAGTAGTAAAAACCTCACTGTTCACGAAAAACTCTGCTTTATGAACAACACAACAGCTCCCTCTTTCAAAGTTAATGAATCACAGACAAGATCACTAACACTAAGCCAGTTCTATGAAATTCACACAAAAATACCGTTTACACAAGAAAAACCAGTAATAACACTGACCGCAATCACTATCCACCACAAAGGGCAAACTCATCACTCTCCTCAAACAACAAGCGACAGTAACAGTCAGAATGAAAGAGTAAAGTACATGGAAGATAAAGATGGTTTCACAGAGCACGAAGACCTTCCAGAAGCTGAATGACCTCAGGAGGTGACGTGGGAGCTCTCCCCATACTTGGGAGGCTGTGCAGGGCCTGCCGGGGAGTAACGGACAGGGCGGGCCGCGCTTTCCAAGCCTGCCCTGGCCGCACAGCCCGCGAGCCACGGGAGCTTCTCACAGCGGGACAGTGGCACTCCTCAGGAGGTGGCACCCGAGCACCGGGATCTCTGGCTGGCGCACAGGGCTCTCAGGTCGCATGGAGAAACCGCAGGGACAGCCGCCCCCAAATGTACCTTTGATTACAGCAATGACCTCCTGAAAATGGGAAATGCATCAGATAAAAGGAGGTCCTGCTTTTTCCATAGGGGCCTCATGCAACGTGAACATGGTCTGGTTTCTCAGGTTGTTTCTGTCTTAGATTATGGAGTCAATGAAGAGTGGTCACAGTTCCGAGTCACTTGGGCTACAGAGAGATCTGGGACACGTAAGCATGTGTCACTTTCCACAAAACCACGTGCTCATCCTTCCGACACAGCTCTGGCTCTCAGCCTCTTCCCTCGGGCAGCCCCTCCGCTCTTGGATGTGGGGGGGGGGGGCAGCAGCGGACATTAAAGCGTCCACCCACCCTGCACCTCGGGTCCCTGAGCAGGGCAGGGCAAAGATCAGCAGTTTGAATAATTTCTTTAAAATGCTTGTAAGTTGGGCCCCGGCTGGTGTAGCTCAGTGGATTGAGCGCAGGCTGGGAACCAGAGGGTCCTGGTTCGATTCCCAGTCAGGGCACATGCCTGGGTTGCGGGCCAGGTCCCCAGTGAGGGCCATGTGAGAGGCAACCATACATTGCTGTTTCTCTTCCTTTCTTCCTCCCTTCCCCTCCCTCTAAAAATAAATAAATAAAATCTTTAAAATGCTTGTGAGTCAGTCAGAGCAAGGTAGGGTTTGAGGGCACGACACTATTTAAAGCCATCAGTTCATTTGAAAGTCGGTGTTCAAAACTAAATTTCATGAATATCAGACAGGCACACTGGAAACAGAACATATCTATCCTAATGATTTATCTGCTCACCTGTATATTCTAAATGTTTTAACGTCACATTGTCAACAGGGAAAAAGCTGAGGAGAGCACCATATTCCGGACACATGTTTGCTATTGTCGTTCGGTCCACTACAGACAGCTGAGAAACTCCACTTCCGAAAAACTCCACGAACTTGCCGGCCACGCCCGCCTGCCGGAGGTGCTGCGTACAGGGAAACAAGCGCGCACAGGGTCAGCACCGCGCTGGCGGGGCCTCTGGAGGCTGTGCCCGGTGCCGCGACAGCAGCAGAGGGCCAGGGGCCGGCTCCCTTGGGGCTGCAGGTGCTTCGGGGCCACAGCCAGCCAGGAGGGAGGCCCAGTGCCACTGCCAGTCAGGGCAGAGCGGGGCGTGGACGCCCGAGGCGGCTGGGAGTCAGGACGGAACGCTGCTGAGACCGGGCCAGCACAGACCGAGGGTTGGCAGCCCCTCCCCTCTCAGCCGGACACACAGTAACGGCGCTGCCAGCACCGAGGGCATCTTGGACTTAATGAAGTAGGAACACACTGAGCACACGGCATATATAAATAATTACACACTGGCCATGAAATGTCTTCAGACTCCAACTATTGGTCCAAATATTTGCAGCAGTACTAATTACAGGTAAATTGCATCTTGATACGATTTAACACGTGGCCTCAAACGTAACCCCTTCTAAGATCATTCTTAGTTACCAAGCAACCAAAACAGCTGCTCCCCTTTCCAGCACCGGGCAGTGGCCTCAGGCGGGGCCCGAGAATGAAACAGCCCGCACCTACATGAGGGAGCGGGGCTGCGGACCACTGAGTCCACACTTTTTTTTTTATGAGAAAGATATCTCTTTACAGTCACGGTTATTTTTTTGAAAATGAACATGAAACGTATTACATGTACCAAGCTGCTGCTTTCACCAAATTAATGAGGTGCCACAACATACGTTTGGAAAAACACATGATGAAGCCTAAGGACCATGAACAGAACACAACCTTAAGTAAAATCTTCAATAATGTGAGCTTAATAAATTTAATTTTTGTGTCAATGTATCAAAATGTCAAAAACAGATATAGCGTTATTTAAAATGCTGCCTGAGGGATCTAAAAAACAGCATTAATTTTCCGGATGTCTGAAGGGAAGAACCAATTTCTCTGAAAACATGATGGGACGCTCCTTCTCCTTTAGGGATGGCGCCGTGATTCTCAATCTAACCCCTCGCCCTATGGCCCCACACATCAAATCCATCATTTCTGTACGATGTCAACTGTTTCTCTCATCAGGAAGGAAGGATCGATACTCCACGCTGAGAGAGAGAACACCATCTTCTCCCCCCGTGGAGCACCCCGAGGGCCTCAGACCACCGTCCGCCCCAAAGTGCTGACACGTGGACCCCGTGGGATCACCCGCGAACTCGCCCGGGTCCAGGGACCTGGTCAGGAAAGCGCAGGCACGGTGTGCCAGCAATGCAGGCTGGGGGCTGCAGACGGCCGCTCACCGACCTTAAACCCCAGGGCACGGGTCCCCAACCCATGTGGCCGGCATTGCAGAGCAGGCTGGAACAGCTCATAGAAAAGTGCGACACCATCCGGCTGCCACAGGCGCTGCCACCGAAAGCTGTCCCTTGTCGAGCGATGGCCCCCAAAAGGCGAGCGGCATGTCAGGTACAAAGGAGGTCAGCCTTTCCCTGCGGTGCGCGGAGCCCAGAAGGGTGGCAGGCGGGCAGGGCCTGGCTGCCTGGGTTAGAGCCGGGGCCACCGCTTCCTGCTCAGCCCCTGGCCCTTTCTTTGGTCCGTCCTTCAGCCTTCCTGTGTCTGTTTCTCAGAACTAAGAGGGGAAATGGGTCACCAACAACAGTGCCGACCTCTAGGCTTCTGATGAAGCGTGAGGGGCCCGCATGCCAAGTGAACAATGACGCAGAGAACTGTCTGGTAGGGGTGAGCGTCTGGTGTCTGCTATCATCCCTACGTGGTGGTCGGAGGGGCCCTCTCCTCGCGTAAAGACGCGTGCACTGACTTACGTGGCTGGCACAACCCGAACGTACCTTTGTAATGCCAAGGACAACATCTATGGACGTAACAAAAGGGTTTGATGAGCCAGTTAACTCACATCCAACCACCTCCGGCAACGTCAGAGAAACGGGCAGCCCAAGCATAACCGCTTCTGTTTCAATGCCTCCGACCCCTGCAGGAAGGCAGACGCACGTGATTGGCACAGGACCCTGCCGGCGGCCAAGGTCAGCCTGCAGACGTCCAGGTGTTGCGGGACCTCCTCTCACACAGAGCTGCCTCACTGCCACTCCCGCGGACACGGGCCCCAAGTCGTCTTGGAAGAATGACTCCGCTCACACGGCTGAACCCCGATTTCTACCCTTACGTTAAGTTCAGTAAACACCTAGTGTTTACTGCTGTGCTAAGTTGGGCCCTGATAATGGAATGAAACCCAGTCCCGGGCAAGCTCAGGAAGCTTTGCCTGCTGGTAAAGGCAGAGAAAAAAATAAGTCAATCCTCACAACACCTGGAAGGGAGGAAGCTCGTCCTGCCCCGCGCAGCGGCCTGTGCCACGCAGCCACTCAGAGAACGACCGTGCTCGAGCAGACAACGGTCTGTGAGGCGTGTGGGCGAATGGCGGGAGAGGCGACAGGCTGGGAGGGACCTCATGTAAACCACAAAGGAGCCTGGATTCATAGCAAGGGACTTTGACTGAGAGCCACTGCGTCACCTGCACAGGCGCCAGCACCCCCCACCCCACAGCACGCTGCGCCTGCCGGGCTCTGTGCAAATCTCACACTCACACACACAGCACACCAACCACAAACGCCTGAGCTAAGATTTACTTCCGCTGCTGTCTTACAGGGACCTGCTGCCTGCTCTGTGTCAATGTCCCTGACATCCTCTACCCACAGGAAGGACACACTCGCATGTACTTACCCCACCCCAGGACCCCCAAGCCGTTCACCATGGTCATGTGGGAGTCCGTGCCCACCACGCTGTCGGGGAAGAGGACGCCATCTTCCTCAGAAACCACTCGCGACAAGGACTCCAGGTTGACCTGGTGAGGCATTCCAGTGCCGGGAGGGATCAGGGCCACGTTCCGGAACACTCTGGAACTCCACTAGGTTTTGAATAAATTTAAGAAATCCAAGTATTAGTACATTATGTGAAAACAAAGTCAAGTCAAAGAAAAACGTCCCACGAATCCAGATAAATGGTAGTTTCCAGTGGGGCCCGCAGGACTCAGGGGTGGGAAGGGGGAGCCCTCCCAGCTCCCCGGAACCAGAGCCTGCTCCTGTGCGGTCTTGTAGCTAGGGCTTCCGTGAGAGTGTCTACCGCTCTGAAGTGTTCAAAAACGACTAGTCTCAGATACAGAAGCTGTACCTATCGACGTTTTATAAACGGCAACACGAAAATGACCCCCAAACCCCTCATACCTTGAAAAACTGGAGCCTCTCTCGATTTCTGCCAAATTCTACTTCTTGATTCTTTAACACTGTTTCAGGTCTGAAAGGAGGAAGAGCTGGCATTAAATACATCACAGGAAAGGGCTGCCCGTTTCCAGGTCTTCGCTCTTACACACACGCATGTGCACACAACCTGCTGGACTTCTCAGGACACGGAGGTGCGGCTGTGAGCAATGTGCCGGGCAGCCACCCAAGGACTGGTCATCCCCAGGCACGCCCACACCGTGCCCGGCACCGCACCTAACGTGCACGCCTGTGAGACCTGGCCAAACCGTGTTAAAAATAAGATGGTCAGCGCTGCTGGACTTCCCACTACAAGAAAGGGGGAGGGGTGGTTGACGCCGCCATAAGCATGCACACATCCACCCACGTGGCCCTTGTTGCAGGCATGCCAGGAGAGGGGCGGACGTCGGGGTCACCGCGGAGCACTGACAGATGTGCGACATCCCTGCACAGTTCACAAAGAGTTTTTGCCCAAAATCTTGTGTTCGTCTCACCCCAAAGGGAAGGCCTCTTGTATCGGTAAGTAGCACTTTGTACGGATTATAAACAAATACATGAACTACTTAACGCAGAGAGGAAAACCTCTCACCAACAAACACAGCCACATTAAGGAAGCTGTTTTTACCTACTGGATATTTCTAAGAAATTATTACTAACGGTTTTAAATTGTTTATTTTACCTGCCAGCTCAGCTGGCAATTAAGTGTTGACTGAATGTCAATACAACTTAAATTATACATGTCCTCCAGGGTCCAGATAATTACAGTGCTTCAACTGTCAACGTTTTTTAAAAACTGAAATTACATCAATAAATCACTGCTGAGTGGCCACCTGCAGCCACAGCACCCCTGGGGAGCTGCTCAGGACCTCAGGGGACACAGCTCTCCAAAGCTCCCCCAGCCCCGCCACACGCCTACAGCCCCGGGCTGCGAAGCGCCAGGCGAGCCTGCACTGCTCATTCCTGGCTTCCAATGAGGCAGGGACGTCGCACATCAGACGGACATCCTCCGCCTCCACCCGAGGTCTGTGGGAGTCTATAAATAGCGCTTCACGGGACTTCTGGCCAAGATGGAGGTGAAGGTAGACACACTGTGCCTCCTCGTACAACCAAAAGAGGAAAAGCAACAATTCAAAAAACAAAAACAGCCAGATCTGACAGAAAATCGAACTGAGTGGAAGTCTGGCAACCAAGGAGTTAAAGAAGACACATTCATCCAGACCGGTAAGAGGGGCGGAGAGCGCACGGTGAGACGGCGGTTTGTGGAGTGGTACTGGCAATGCTCCAGCTGCCCGGAGAGACCCAAGGCTAGCGCGCGTGGCCAAAACGCGGCCAGCGCATTCAAGCAAAACCCGCGGCTGGGCAACCCGGACCCAGCAGGGCCGATACCAGTGGACCAGGTGGTCCCTCATTCGTGCGCAGATAAACCGGGAGAAAAAGCTGGGGAGCAAAGCAGAGCAGAGCGTGCAACCCACCATTGCGGGGAAATAAAGCCTCAAACCAGATTCAAAACACTTGTAGGGGTTGAGGCGGCAGCAGGAGGAACTCCCAGCCTCACAGGAGAGTTCATTGGAGAGACCCGCAGGGACTAGGAACTACGCAAGTCCACCCACCCACCCCAGAGCCAGCAAAGAAGGGCCCAACTTGCTTGTGGGTAACAGGGGAAGTGCAGAGAGCAGAGCAAGCGCCAATGTTCCCTCTCAGGTCCCGCCCCCACAGGCAGCATCACAACATAGCAACGTGGGTTACCCCGCCCTGGTGAACACCTAAGGCTCTGCCCCTTAAAGTTAACAGGAGCGCTGAGAAAAAAAAAAATGGCTCAAATGAAAGAACAGATCAAAGCTCCAGAAAAAATACAACTAAGTGATGAAGAGAGAGCCAACCTATCAGATGCACAGTTCAAAACACTGATAATCAGGATGCTCAAAGGATTGGAAGAAAGGTGGTCGCAATTAGTTGAACAAATGAAGGATACGCTAAAGGAAATGAGGGAAAATCTGCAGGGAACTAATAGGGACGAGAAGGAAACTGGGACTCAAATCAACGGAGTGGACCAGCAGAAAGAAAAAAACATCTAACCAGAAAAGAATAAAGAAAAAATAATTCAAAAAACATGAGCAGAGACTTAAGAACCTCCAGGACATCTTTAAACATCCCAACATCCAAGTCATAGGGGTGCCAGAAGGAGAAGAGGAAGACCAAGGGATTGAACACTTATTTGAACAAATAATGAAGGAGAACTTCCCCAAGCTGGTGAAGGAAATAGACTTCCACGAAGTCCAGGAAGATCAGAGAGTCCCAAAGAAGTTGGACCCAAAGAGGAACACACCAACGCACATCATTTCTGACATTACCCAAGATTAAAAATAAAGAGAGAATCTTAGAAGCAGCAAGAGAAAAGGAGACAGTTACTTACAAAGGAGTTCCCATAAGACTGTCAGCTGATTTCTCAAAAGAGACCTTGCAGGCAAGAAGGGACTGGAGAGAATTATTCCAAGTCATGAAAGGCAAGGACCTACATCCAAGAATACTCTATCCAGCAAAACTATCATTTAGAACAGAAGGGCAGATAAAGTGCTTCTCAGGTAAAGTCAAGTTCAAGAAGTTCATCAACACCCAGCCTTTACTGTATGAAATGTTAAAGGGATTTATATAAGGCATGGAGGAATATCAACAGGGGAGTGGGAGTGAAGGGAGAGGAAGAAAAAGTGCAGAGAATAAGTAGAATAAATGGTAGATAGAAAACAGACAGGGAGAGGTCAGAATAGTACAGGAAATGTAGAAGCCAAAGAACTTATGTGTATGACCCATGGACAAAACTAAAGGGCGGGGAATGGGGGGGGCGGAGGGGAAGAAAGGGGGGAAAATGGGACAACTGTAATAGCATAATCATTAAAAAAAAAAAAAAAAAAAAAAACGCTTCACGGACATGGGGCAGCACACAAAGCGCCAATTACGTTCACACAGCCAGCAGCCGCCATGTAACCTACTACTGCTGTGTCCTCAGAGTCAGAATCAACGGGAAGTATTACACCAACTCGGGTTTTTAGAAATAAAGATATACCATCTTAGCACTGCATTTGCTGCCAGTTAGAAAAAGACAACCCAAAAAATCAATGAGCTTTGAATCAATAAATCTTCCTTCTCAGGAAATGAGTTTCTGTACCAGAGGCAGGCTCCTCTTCTCGCGCGTCAACATGCCCTGGGACAGTCAGGACTACGAGGCCGCAGGAAGGAGCGACCACATAAAACCCTCCTGGTCTGACATCAAAGGACCCAGTCGGCACTGAGGTCTTACTCTTACTCTTAGGAGGAGGAACGCGAGGTCACCGCAACCTCAGGCTTCAGAGAAACACCGAGGCAAAAACGTTGGAGCTGCACAGAACTGGAAAAATCCAGTTCAGGGGCAGATGAACGCGCCTATCATTTAGCCCTCAGGATGAAACGTGTGCAGATGTTATTCTTAGCTCTTCTGAATCTTCAGTGTGTTCAACTCTAACTTTACAAAGTTTAAGTCATTTTTTTAATAGAATAAATTCTGACAGCCTCAACGCTATGGGATAAGCAACATAATTCTCAAGAATGAGACTTGACAGCCTATAAAAGTGCAACTCAAAGAACTTCCTCTTACTGTGAAAAATCACCGATTAGGATGTCTAACCGACTCCTCGGAACCCGGTTCTTTTCGAGGCGGGCTGCGCTCCTCGTGGCTCCCTGCAGTGCCCCCTCACCTGGAAGGGCCCTGCCAGGTAAAAACCACAGGAGATTGGGGTATTCCCCACACAGACTTCTAGTGCAGTGAGGACACGGAAGCAGCCTCCAAGCAGGGAAACCAACACAACTACAAACAGGGGCTTCGCGAAAGAAGTGTGAGTGAACAGTGAGCAGGTGAGTGGCACAGACTCACTAAAAATTCGCAGTTTTAGATGCAAAACCATTTTCTTGCCTATATTCACCACGAAAATGAAATCGTTCACGGGAAGACCTTCAGGCTTTCCCCCAAGGCACAGACTGAGAATGTAAGAAGACACCGGGTGTCCCGTCACCCAGCACGGCTGGCAGGGCCACAGAGCAGCGGGAGTTGGGGAGGGGACAGGCGGGCTTCCCGGACTGGAAAGCCACTGGGCACGCCCGAGAGGCACAAAGACAGTCTCGTACTCAGGCACTGGCTGCAGGTGGAAGGGACACAGGGCGGGCGTGTTCTCGATCTGCGCAGAGGGCCTCCCCGAGCCATGGCCCAGCTCCGGGGAGTCGCAGGGGCCTCGGCAGGCGGTCTGGCCTCGGCACGGCGGCTTCCTGGGCTGCGCTTTCAGGGGAGAGAGCTTCCCCGCTCGCTGCAGGTCACCGCCGCCGGGATTCGGAGCGTTCTGTATTGCACTATCGTTCCAAAAAAGGAGACAAACCAGTTAAAAGCGGCAGAAACTTGGCTCTTCAAAAACCACAGTAGCCATGCTCTCTGCAAGCAACCAAACTGTCTGAAGGCTGACATGTCACATAACTCCAGTTTCGAAAGTAAATCTCAGGCCCTCCCCCACCCTGAAAAAAAATCCTGGGATTTTAAAGTTACAAAGATGAAAATATAATTCTAAGTGCCCCAAAAAATCACTTTCACATACTTCTGTAACAATTCAAGTGACTTTGAGCAAGTTCTGCAATAGATTGTGTCATCTAACAACTGAAATGCAGCTCAGAGTCAGTTTCAACCTTCAGGGCCAACGAACTCATGACACGTGACAACTGTAACACGTCCCATTGGTCCCAGACTCTGGAGGATGCGCACGTCTTCCCTGGTCTGACTGTGGTCCCGGTTCCTCAGTGGGAGAAGCAGAGCCTTGGTGAGCTCCGTGTGCTACGTCACCTGCTGAGGAACGACGCTGGGCCCCAACCTTTAGGTCGCCCCTCCCTCCGCCCCAGGCAGGGGTGCTACAACACTCACTTCAGGGCAGTGAGTGCGGGGGGACGGTACTCAGGGCGCCCCTCCCAAAGAGCAGGCTCTAAGATTCACTGCATGTGTATCAAAAACGGCAGCAGAGCCCTGGCTGGTGTAGCTCAGTGGATTGAGCGCGGGCTGGGTACCAGAGGATCCCGGTTCGATTCCCAGTCGGGGCACATGCCTGGGTTGCAGGCCAGGTCCCCAGTGAGGGCCATGTGAGAGGCAACCATACATTGCTGTTTCTCCCTCTCTGTCTCCCTCCCTTCTCCTCTCTCTAAAAATAAAATCTTAAAAAAAAAAAAGGCAGCAGAAATCTACAAACATGAAGTAATTTTAAATTCCAACTGAGTAAAAAAAAAAAATTCACCAATACATAAACTTTTCACAAGTTCCCCTCTTCATTATCAGTCCATACTAAATGGAGGGCCCTGGCCAGAACTCCCTCTACTTCCTCCCCACTGCACCACACACGGCCAGTGGGCCAGGCGGCAGCCAGCGTGCACGGCCGTTGTCACAATACGTGTGAAAGTACCATTTACTGAAGTCGATCTGCAAAGAGTGGTCCACCACGAGGTCCGTCGGGCAAGCAGGGTGGACTGCCTTAGGGTCGCCTCCAAGAGTCTTCACCGCCTCCCTCATAGCAGCAAAATCTACCATCGCCGGTATTCCACTAAGGAGTAGAAAATGATCAAATTACAGCACCGACTGTTCTTTTACATATGCTCACAATTATAAATATGCATTTATTCACTTCTATACTTAAAGGAATCCCATTTTACTTTGCATTCATGTTTGATAATGTGCCCGTTATCCAGAGTTAGGTGCATCCTGCTTTAAGGAGAATTAACAGTAAATATTATGAGAACTTGGGCGCTCAGGAGCAGGTGTGCCAAAAACAGCGCCAGAGACAGCTTTCAGAGGCAGAAGCGAACTGGGGGACCGGCCTGCGGCAGCCCTTCTCCTGCCATCAGGTGCGTGACGCCCGCCCCCAGCCCCTCCCATCCCGGTGCCTTCTGGCTACTCCGGAGTGACCCACTGTAGGCATGAGCATCTCCAGCCTGCCCCGTCACAGGCATTCACCAAAGGCCGTCCCTGCACTGGACACCAAGGGACGGGCAGTCCCGCCCTCACGGGCTGTGCAGGGAGGTGCAGCCATGATTACAGATCGGCAGCGCGCAGACTTTGGAGCGGTGGCACAGAAGTCAGACCCCCTGGGGGTGAGGGGACACTTCTCTCTGCCTGGCCACACCCACACCTCCTTCCCAGCTCAGCTAAAGGTTAACTCTCCTCATGACTCACCCCGACAGCCAGGTCAGGCAAAGTCTCTTGAGAAGACTTTGGATTTTACTCTAAGTGTGATGAAAGCCAACTGGTCTACAGGGGGAAGAGCCCGCCGTGATTAACATTTTCATCCACTGGGACAAGACCCCAGGTCGCAGGTCAGGGAAGCAGGGCTGCCAACGACGACAGGATAGCGGCTGTCGTGCACGAGAGCGCGAGCGAGGCCAGCACGCGGCGGCTGCGGGGGGAGGGACACGCTGCACAGGGAGGCCCGGCAGAGCGCGCTGGCGGACTGGGCTGCGTATGATGGAGAGGCATCGGGAGTAACTCCTTGATTTTGCCCTAAACCAACAGTGACACTACAACAGTGACATTCACTGTGACGGAGGAGGCCTGGGGAGGAAAGGGTCAGGTGGGCAGGCAACCAATTACACGCGAAGTCTGAAAAGCCTATCAGCCAGGTGGACACAAATATGCAGTTAACACCTTTTGTACCACTCACGAGTTTTCTCGTGTTTCACGCGCCATCTGTTAAGGACTGCTCACGAGTTTTCTAATTATAAAATGTTATAATTATTGAAAAACAACACCTAAAGTGCATTATGATCTGTAGTTATGATTATTTAAAAAATAACGTGCAGTTTGCCCAAAAACATGTGGTCCCTGGCGTATCTTAAGAGATTTCTACGCGGTACGAAATGTGTTAAACAAAAGTAGTTTCGAATAGAAAGTATGAGAAACAAGGGCCTAATTTTTAAAGAATTGCTTCACGTTAGAAAGAGCAATTTTTTTTTTTTTTAATTTATAAACTAAGCTTCAAAATGAAAGAAAAACAACGGAGCCAGCCATCAGGGAATTTTAAAAAGGGAACGCTCTGAGAATGCACCCGCGAGCGAGCGGCCCGCACTCACGTGAAGTCTTGGAGGAGCACGCGCGCGGGGAAGAAGGGCACTTCGACGCGGCTCTGCGTGTGCTTCCAGTCCAGGACGTTCATGACGTCCTCCCTCCTCAGCAAGAAGCCGTCACAGTTTCTCACAGCAGCTTCCAGCAGGACCCGTATGGAGTAAGGCAGCACGTCTGAGTGAAGAGAAGGCCCCACTGTTAATATGGAAGGTCAGGACGACGGAGCGTACAGGTCACAACAATGACAAGTTAAAGACACAGATTCACGGTTTCAACGGAAAACATTTCAGTCTAGTGAGCACGACAGAACAGCAGCCCCGTTAACACCAGGATTTCTAGGAACCCCGCGTTCCTAGCCGTCCGCCAGGGCCTGGGAAGGCGGAGACGAGATCCTCACGGACGGCTGCGCTGACCTGGGCACACGGGCACATGGACATCGGGGGGACACAGGGAAACGGAGAAGCGCAGACAGCAGAATTAGAAACAACGGCATCCCTTTAAGGCGCTGATTTTCAACCTTTTTCTTCTCATGGCATGTTCATTATTAAAATTCTGCGGCACACCCCCAAATACTTATTTTTTGCCGACCTAACAAAAAATACAGGTGCAACTTTGATTCGGTCACACAGGAGGCTGTTGTGGGGGCTTTCCGCATGTTTCCCAGTTGCCCACCAAAGGGAAACGCAGTCAGCGCCCCTGAATCGTCGGGGTGGTGTGTTTGACAAATTCTTGTGGCCCAGCATCTGACAGTCGCTGCTTTAAGGCAAATATCAGCTAAACTGTGTTGTAAAACTCTGTAATGGATTTAAAAGATTTCCATAAAAACGATTAAGGTTTAAAGGTAAATCAGGATGCTTAGGTGAATGAAGTTCATTTCATGGAAACTGTCACTTTCGCTCTTGATGACCAGTGTCAGCATGCCACAGACAGACAGATTTCCCCATTTTGAATTTTCCAGTCACGCTGAAGTGTCACACCAGGGAGACTGAGTCAGCCTGGGCCTGGCTGAGTGGGTGTCCCCCACCCAACAAGGGGCCCTGGGGCTGCACACAGGGTGAAGCCCCCCGTGCCCTGCCCGGGGCGACCTCCAGAGCACACCAGCAAGAGGGCAAGCGGTGCACAGCAGTGCCACAGCACACTACGCTTTCAGCACGACAGGACCTAGAAAGTGTTACACACGTTATTTATTATTACACGGTAAGTATGACTTTAAATATGTTACTAAGTATTAAAGACATACTCCTCCCCCCAGAAACAACAACGGAAGGATAAAGTAGAAATCTTGGCATATATTCCACACTGTTTTGGCTGTGCCTCCCTAGCAGGATGTACCCTAGGAACAAAAAGATTCAGCCCTGGCTGGTGTAGCTCAGTGGATTGAGCGCGGGCTGGGAACCGGAGGGTCCCGGTTCGGTTCCCGGTCGGGGCACATGCCTGGGTTGCAGGCCAGGTCCCCAGTGAGGGCCATGTCAGAGGCAACCATACATTGCTGTTTCTCTCCCTCTCTCCCTCCCTTCCCCTCTCTCTAAAAATAGATAAAAATAAAGTCTTTAAAAAAAAACATTCAGGCATTAACACTGGTAATGGAGTTCTGAAACTGTCGTATATACGGGGCGGGGCAACAGTAGGTTTACAGTTGTAAGTACGCAAAACTTTATTCTTGTGCTATTATTTATTAAAGATTATATTTATTTTTAGAGAGAGGGGAAGGAAGGGAGAAAGAGAGGGAAAGAAACATCAAACTGATTGGTTGCCTCTCACACGCCCCCTACTGGGGACCTGGCCGGCAACCCAGGCATGTGCCCTGACCGGGAATCGAACAGGCAACCTTTCCCCTCATAGGCCTGCACTCAATCCAATGAGCCACAGCAGCCAGGGCTATTTATTAATTATTGTATTATTTTCCATGCGAACAACTGTAAACCTACTATTGTCCCACCTTGTATAATGAGAACAAAGCAAAAAGCGCTTTTGTCACTATGACCTAGAACCAAGGTTTTTTTTTTTTTTTAAAGATTTTACGTATTTATTTTCAGAGAGAGGAGAAGGGAGGGAGAAAGAGCAATGTATGGTTGCCTCTCACATGGCCCCCACCGGGGACCGGCCCGCAACCCAGGCATGTGTCCCGACCGGGAACCGAACCGGGACCCTCTGGTTCCCAGCCCGCGCTCAATCCACTGAGCCACAACAGCCGGGCTAGAACCAAGGTTTTTAAGACTAAGATACACAAGTACAAAATCAGAGTGGCTAAATTAAAAAAAAATAATAAATTTACATTTCAGTTAGAATCGTGGTTACAAACTCACAGCTTATTTTTGTGTCTCACAAATGTGTGCTTCCCAGCTGTGCTCAGTGCAAATGCCCCGCACGACGCCCACGCAGCAGCCAGCACCCCGAACAACTCAGCCTCCCGAGCTCAGGAAAGGGCACACGCAGGGCGGGCCTGGACCATCTCCGTCAGAAGCCAAAGTCACCCAGGACTGTCGGGGACAGTGACGGATCGATGCAAGCACCACCGTGAGTGATGACTGCCACTCGCTGAAATGTGTCAAGTGTATAAACAGCCCTTAGTTCACAGGGACTCCAGAAAACCCTTCATCAATCACGAACGGAAGCTGCCAGAGCAACTCATCATCCCAAAAACTCACAAACAAAGGAAGTCAATCAGCAATCCCGTCTTTCCTGATCTCAAGTAACAAAATAGTTAAGAGGACATTCCTCCTCACTGAAGAGCCACAGCTAACAAACGTGGAAGAAACGATGTGGTCACGTGATCACAGCCGGCAGCCGCCATCCAGAGCTGGGGCTGAAATCACTGGGTGATGACGTGTGAACGGTCCTCTTGGTGGGTGGATACGCTGGTAACCACCACGCACATCACCAAAGGGGGACGCTGGACCTCACCTGCCTCTGGATGGAACAGGAAACACAGAAAAAATAAACAGGCGCCTACGTCACCTGACTCTAGTCCAACAGCAGCTCTAACTCCTGGGAGCAGGAAAGGCGGAGACAGGGCAGCAGCAAAGTGAGGCCACGAGGCAGCCGCCAGTCACGCCCCCTCCAGCACCTGGCTTCCTCCGCAGACTGCGGGGGGACCCGCACAGGCTTCTCAGAGCCTTAAAAGATGGAACAGCCGAATGCCAGGTGTGGTCCCGTGTGGTGCTGCCACCAAACCCACTGTGACACACACTTAGCAGACAACCAGAGAAATAGGAACACGGACTGAGTTTTGTATCCTGCCAAGGAATGACTGTTAATTTTATTAGCTATAAAAAAGGCACTGGGGTTATGGGTTTTTCCCCAAGTTTTCCAAGTAGCAGAAACGTATACTGAAATGTATTTACAGGTTGAAAAAACAATAAACACAAACAGGATACATGGCACAAGAGACTGGCAGAACGTGGTAACCGGCTGACAACACGCGCTGGGCTCGGCACCGCTGCCTCCCTACCTCTGTGCTGGGAAACGCCGACACGCGGTTGGCCGCGAGCGAGGCTGTGAGCAAAGAGAGCGAAGACCTTGATCGGAGACACCAGCCTCAAGGCCTGGATTTGCTATTTATTTACTCTAAGGCGTGACCTTTGGAAAGTGACTCAAGATGCCACATTTTCTCCTGTGCAGTGGGGATGGCATGTGCCCCACAGGGATGTGAAAGTCCCCCCCCCACCACTGATCTCCACGCCACGGCCCTCAGGCACAGCACGACAAAGAGCAGGTACCTGAACATTAATGCCCACCCTCCCCTCAGTCAGAAACAGAATGAAGTCCTCGAATCTAAAGGAATTACAGGGGTAAAAATTTTTTAATAGGACATTTGGAAATAATGAGAAGGAAAATAATTATCCAAGAAGCAAATACACAAGGTTAACTTTGTAGCTGGTTAATTATTCTGGAAAAACAATTCAAGAATACGTTTCTTTTCTGTTTGTTTTTTAAAAGATTTTATTTTTATTTATTTTTAGAGAGAGGGGGAGGGAGGGAGACAGAGAGGGAGAGAAACAGCAATGTATGGTTGCCTCCCACATGGCCCTCACAGCGACCTGGCCTGCAACCTAGGCATGTGCCCTGACTGGGAATCGAACCGGGACCCTTTGGTTCCCAGCCTGCGCTCAATCCACTGAGCTACACCAGCCAGGGCTCAAAAATACGTTTTGTGAAGAATATCTTCACAGAAAGCATTCATCAGGTTTCTAGTCAAACACGGCGCCGTGCACACCGCCCACTCGAGCAGCAGGGCAGACACCACAGCCCGGTCCACACGGACAGACAGGAACAAGGAGAACTAACAACACTGTGGGAGACAGCGCCTGGATGACTGGTAAGGGGTGAGCCGAACAGAGAAAGGCAACCAGAACACGGACCAGGCACCAGGCCGCCCGGGGATTCCAAAGAGGAGAGGGCGAAGCTAGACTGCCAGGAAGCAATGCCTGCAAAATTCTAAGTAAAAATATTTCCAACCTGGAAACTGGTAACGGAGCAAACTATCAATTAATCCCAGGCAGCCACTGGAGGACACGTTCTGTAAGATGAGCAAGAGAACGGAGACTGGAACGCAGGCCACCAGGCCCCAGCCCAGCACGAGAGCCAGGGGCTCCTCCAGGACTCAGAGCGCGGATGGGCGGGCGGGGCAGCAACCCAGTCCAGATGGGGCACTGCCAGGAGGAGGGAGACGGGAATTGATAGATTACCCGATTGTATCGGGAGGGTTTCTGTCTTCAGAGATGAATTATTGATAAGGACATAGAAAACTAAGCAAACAAAAAAGATGGTCACTAATTCAAGCAAAAAATACAAAGTTGTAAGAGAAATGAGATGCAATCACCTACCACACGGATTGGCTGAGAATATTAACTCATGCAGCACAAGCACTGAAAACTGACCCAAAAACTGCGGGAACGGCAGCAGGAGGAGGGACGCGGGGCACACGCACAAGACAAGCAAAGCGCCACACCCTCACTTTCCTCAAAGGACAGTTACGTCTAAAACTGAAAACTCAAGGAACAGCTGTGCAAACCAGGCTGCTTGATAACATAGAGGAAATCATCAAATGAAGCAGCCAACAGAACTGAAGACAGTAAGTACTGACTCTCTGCGAGGAAAAATCAGGGGTGGGCAAGGCTATTGTTCCGGTTATAACCTCAGTGACTTTTAACTCTATCATTTGAAAAATAATTAACGATTAAATTAAAAAGCAATTCTAAGAAAAAAGTGAATTACAAAAGTTAGCAAAATGTTGTGTTTCAGAAGCACTAACTCACAAATTCGTCAGTTCACAGCTCCTGTGAGCAAAGATGCGGCTCCGTAAGAGCCCCGCTCACACAGAAGGACTGACTGCTCCTTTCTTCCCACACGTGACTCCGCCCTGCAGGCCAGCCGCCTGCGAGCCCACGGAGTGTGGCAGGGACGACCCTCGGGGCTGGCCGCCTGCCCACGTGGGCTACAGAAGCACCCTCACTCGGAGTGGCCAGCAGTCTGTCAGGAAGACCCTCCAGCACCACAGAGGAGAGCGGAGGCCCCAGCCCGGCAGCAAGTACCAGGCCAGCCTGGCCTTCGGGCGGGTGCAGCCCGACACCCGTGCGCCCAGTGCCCCGCTGCGGGCCCTCATCCCCGCCGGCCCAGCAACCCAGACCAGGCCCCTTCCCGCCACCCAGTGGGCTGAGCTTCGCTCACGTCCGTCCTCAGATGGGTGTTCCGTCCTCCTCGGCACACCAGCTGAGGTCCCCACTTCCTACAGCCACAGTGCCCTCACCTATGGGGTCCCGTCCCCAGACCCCCACGGATGCCTGAAATCGCCGAGAGCACCAAACCCTGGCCGGACTCCGTTTTCCCAACACACACATATTTATGCTGAAGGGTCATTTATAAATCAGGCAATTCAGACAGGAGATCCAGTCTGACCGCAGACCTCAGCAACCTCGGCACAGGACCGTTTCTTTCCGTAAGCTGAAAACAGAGGAACTGCTTCAGGGTTTCTCTTCAGCATATCTGAACTGCCAGCGTCTCTAGGCCCGTGCTTGCAGACCATTACAAAATGAGGTGACAGTTGATCTGATGGCCAGGATGACCACTCAGTGATGATCTGGTGGGAGCGCAGAGGGCATGGAGACACTGACCAGGGGAAGGGTCCGTGTGGCGGGAGACACAGAGTGAGATGGTGCAAACGTTCACCCTGCTGCTCAGAACAGCGCACAAACAGCCTAAAGCTTACAATTGTTCCAACTGGAATTTCCCACTTTATATTTTTCATCTGCAACCAAGTGCGGGTAACAAACGGCATGAGCAGGGGACTGCCGTCCTCTCTGGTCAGTAGTGACCCTTCACAGTAAGTTCCCCCGCTGGGATGGAACAGAGACCGCGCAACCACAGCGCTGCGCTCACACAGCTTCCCCTCACGCCCCCGCCGCCAGCCCGCGCCTTCCTCGACACAAGGGCGCTGCCTCAGCCGTCTTCCACCCGCCAGAGCCACGCGGGCGCCGTCGCGGTGACTGAACGAGGCACCCGGCGCAGTCTGGAGGTCCTTGCACCGGGCAGAAGGCTGGGCTGGATTAATTCTGCCTCTCCTAACCAGGAATTGCTAGAATTCCAAGAATCCAGAAAACTAATCTTCTAACAACAGATAATCAAAAAGGCATGTAGAACCAGGACCAGCGGGTAACTTAAAACTGGAGAAGTTCGGTAATTTGTGTTACCGCACTCTGAACTCAGCTGATCGCAGCCAGAACCCCTGGGCGCAGGGCTCCGTGGGGAAGCCCGGCAAGGGGCTGAGGCCCTGAACTTGGGGGGAGGTGGTGGGAAGGCAGGCCTGGACTCAGGACCGAGACCTGCCCTTCAAGACTAAAAGCTGCTGCTGAGGTCAGGGACAGGGCTGCCAGGCCAGAGGTCACAGATGCTGGCCTGGTGACATGTTCTTTGTTTGCACGGCATTTTAACGTTTAACTGTCAACAGTGGAAAAACAAGATATTTTTCGCGTGTGGGAGAATTCTACAACACTGACCTCGAATTTCTGTGGCAATGAGTAGCAGCCACCCCGCACTTTGCCACAGTCCCAACCAGGGCCCTTTCCTGGTGTGCGCGCCCCCTCGGGCCTGGTCTGCACGGGCCTGCAACCCCCCGGGAACAAGTTTTACAGGCCGAAGCTCCAGAATCAGTCTCATTCACAGCTCTCCCCCAGCACTCAGGAAGGCACCTGGGAGTAGGGCTCTGCCAGGAGGGCCGCAGAGCGTGTCCCACAGGATGGACGAAGTGAATGGTCAGGAAGCACAGGCAGTCTTATCAGTGCCCTTAACAATCCAGGAAAGAGAACGGTACTGATACTGGCCTACAATCAGAAGAGAGGAGTCTAAGACCAAATTCCTCACTTAAAAGGTATGTGACTTTAGGAAAATGACTTAAGGTCCTTGGACTCATTTTCCTCATCTGTACAAAGTGAAGATAAGACTATCTTCCCTGCCTATCACAAAGCAATGCAGTAAAGACAAAGAGATCTGTGGAAATTCCAGGAGATGAAGAAATCACCCACAGGCGGTATCAGCATTAACAGCGGTGGGTAGGTAGGCTTCAGATGAACGGAACAAGTTAGAGAACTGCACCTGAGGGGGCTGGGGGAGCACCCAGACTCCAGGCCGGGAGCCTGGAGAACAGACACACGGCATCCTGGAAGGCCCAGCGCAGGGCGAGCTCAGAGCACATACACCTGCAGTGACTCCAGCCTTTAAAAAAATTTATACGTGTGTGTGTCTGTGTGTGTGTTTATCTATATGGCCACAGAGTCTAGGAAGGCATAAAAAGAGAAAACGGACTCCTGCTGAAGGTTTTTTTCCCCATTCACTGACACAAACACAGAGGAAACGAGAATATCCATCGGTACCACTGACAAAGGTGCGGACACTTTTCTCACGAGTCCTAGTGAGCACGCAGCCCGGCACTGCTTGCTCACGTGGGGCCTGTCCACACTGCCGCCAGGGAAGGACAGGCCCCAGGGTGCCGCTACCTCCCTGGCTACAGCAACGAAGCAGGACCCAGCCCTGGGCAGGTGAGTGCCCACGGCCTGATGAGCGCACACACGGGACCATCAGCTCTAACAGGCAGGCCCCTGCAACCAAGCAGCACACAGACCAAACCGGAAAGGTTCTGGAGCCAGGCTGGGGCTAAGCTGCTATACAGGGTCGTGTGAAAAGCTAGTAGGCGGAGGCTCCTGTGCAATGAGTTAGAGGGACAGAAGGGAGTGAGGTGGGGGTGGGGGAGGATCTGAAGCCCCAAGAGAAAAAATAAAGAGCTTCCTAAATTCTGGCCCATGACCCACTGTTTTAACACACAGCCACATTTCACTGGCCTGGGAGCTTAGTGCCACGCAATGAATCTCTTTTCACTTGACCTAGTGGGTGTCTCTTCTTTCCTACCAAAAGGCCCAATCTAGAACAGAAATTGTCAGCAAAAGCCAAGACCAGACCAACCGACCCTTACACAACATGGGGAGGGCTGGCAAGTGCACACCCATGTGTGGAGAAGCATCGTGTGACCAGGTCACGGACGTGTGTAAACGTCACAGACCACTTCGCTGCTCACCTGACTCCCAGTCCTTGCCAGAGCCCACAGAAGAGACAAGATGGGAAACTCGGGGACTCATGTCCATGTTCCAGCAGGACAACGGGACCAGCAACGGACACCTAACCAGCCCAGCCCAACTAGGTCAACACAGAAGATGAACAAGTCACCCAGAGGCGCAGTCTGAACTGGCTGGTACGCCCTCGCAGCGTGCAAGGAATGGCAGGCACTGACCGTGCGGGGCTGTCCACAGTGAGCGAGTGAAGTGGGCTGCAGGCAGAAGAGTTGGAGGGCTGACATTCAAAAAGAAAAAAAGAAACCAGGCAGCCTTCCAGTGACAAGCAGATCAGACTCTGGCTTAGAAACTCTGGTTCCCATGAGGCCTGACTGTGCCTTCTTCCTGTCTTTGCACGCCAGAAAGCTGCCAACAACATCTTCTTCACCAGGGTGCTGAGTTCAGTGAGTTTTTGTTCCTTATATTCAAAAGACTGAAACAGACAACACACACATAGCAAAACTATAAAAAGATTAGCGTTTGTTGAGGGAGAAGGGAACGGCACACTCTCAACCCAACCACTGTATATACTGAGCTTGAATCGGAACTGAAACATCACACGGGCACACCAGCTTTGCATACAGACATGAAAGGGCCGGTAACAGCCCCAGCCTGCAGAGACTGCTAACTAACCCCGACACGCTGCGCAGGCAGCCCCGTGTGGCAGCGAGAAGCGACAGCAGTCCCCTAACAACTCACACTCCCTGGCTCAGAAGCCAAGGGGTACCTGTACCCAGTGGCACGGAAAGGTGTTCACGGGTCAAGCACCAAAGGCTGCATACAACGCCGATTGCAGTTTTTGTCACGCGTGCACGCAGCTGCACATGCGCGCAAACGGGGGGGGGGGGGGGTCTGCACTGTCTGCGACGTGCTTGTCTCTGTGCAACTCTCATCCCCAATCTGACTTCTTATAGACCATAAAACCTCTCCTAAAAATTAAACGTAGATTTTCCTTCAGATGTGGAAAGCCAAGTCCTGGCTCTACTGTGGGACTAAGCAGGCCCGTGGTTAAAAAAGCAGGCAGCCAGGACAGAAACAGGAAGGGCGAGGGACAGGACTCAAAAGGACGGTGGGGTGTGGGGGCTGCGATAAAGCCACTGGAGGTCGTTCCCCACCCTGTAACCACCGGGCTCTGCACTGTCTCCCTCTAACCCCACACTCCCATCATGCCGATCAGCCTCCTTCCCCAGCCGCTGACTTCCTCCGTGGCCCTCTGTGCGACATCAACTGAAGTCCCAGTTCCTTCAGAAAAGTCTCTCTTCCCAGGCGACAGGGATTTCGCCCCTCCATGGAAGGAGGTGTATTTTCACACTCATAGGTCTTCTTAAAAAAATCACTTGAAATCTCCAAGGCTGCAGTAGGCGCACTGGAGTGTCAGGCGGCTCCAGGTCACTAGAGACATCACAGTGGTGAACTTTTCGCTTCTGAATGGCAACAGAATTCGAAGACAAGGGCCTCCCGGGATCCTCCAGCACACTTCAATCTTCTCACAGTGTGCGAGAAAATACTGCTTGGAGCAGTCTAGAATATTCAAATCCAACAAAGTTTACAGAAAAAAAAAATCACAAAACCTCCCTCCCACATTGACTGCAATATATGTGGCATGTATCTCAAGTAGTTTTTAAAAGTCTGACGGTTGGGTCGGCTTTAGCTCAAGCGGTCACTTCGTCATGGCAGACACCGAGAGTCTGACAGGAATCATCGCTCTTCCCAGCTCCCCTCACTGGCCAGGCTGAAAAAGTCATGCAACCGTCACTAAAGTCACAACTCCCACCCAATACTGTGGGTCCAGCCAAGTTCACTCTTCGGAAACCTCAGTGAGAGGGTTGACCCTGATCAGGTGCCTGCAAGGCCTGCCAGAAGTGCTGACGTCCAGGCCAGGCCAGTCGTGCTCAGCCCTGGTGGACAACTCCAACCAGTGGGCCCCCCTGAGGATTCCTATTCAAAGGACGGCAGATAAAGAACTGTGGGCATTATTACTTAAAAAATTAAAATGTACAATTAATTGCTGTAGAATGTCATCAGTTTTTTAAAAATAGCATTAGTAGTTTCTTTGGGTTAAGACTCACTGCTGAATTAACTTAGATTTTTAAATGAGAAAGTATAGGCTCACATCTTTCTCAAATAAAAGTGGTCCCAGGAGGAGTTTTTAAAATGTTAGAGATGAGTGTAGTTGTATCTGGTACAACACTGCGGGAATAGATTTAAAATTTCTTCAGCTCAGCCTGACAAATGTGTTTCCATTATCAGAAACCAAACAAACCCAAGAAAACTTAGGCAACATTACCATACTTGGTGCCTCCAAGTTTAGGTACATTGAAGAACTTCTTGCGTGAACTGTCATTCAGTGTTTCAATAAGGTACTCAAAGGTGTATCCTGGGGGAAAAAATTACAGTCATTAAACACAGTTACAAAGTACCTTATTCGAAGTAAAAATATCTGGAAATCAACTCTGTCCAACAGAATTTTCTGTGAGGATAAAATAGTTCTATTACTTGCCCAGTCCAATTAGCCACATGTGATTATTGAGTTCTTGAAATGTACTACAGAGGTTGAGAAACTGAATTTTTACTTCATTTTAATTAATTTTAATCTAAACAGTCACATGTGGCTAGTGTCCACTGCATTGGACAATCCAGTTCTCAACCATGACTCTTATCAAGTAAAAACTGGTAACCGAATCACTGCTGAAACGTGTTAACAAAGAACAGCTGGAAATTAGAATGATTTAAATGATGTATAGGCATGTTTAGGGAAGACACGTCCTGAATATTTCATAAGGACACAGCAATTTGCGAATGCCAAAATTATGTTAGAGGAACTGATTTTAAAAAATCGAAAGACAAGAATTTGACAGAGCATTCAACAAGGTGGACAACCAAACCCATCCAAACACCTAAGAGATAAACACCTCAATGGGTGTTGAGAGGGTAAAAGGCCAGATTTTCCCTTAACGAGATGCGTCTTCCAGGTTTTGCACCAAGTGAGGCTGAACCACGCAGTCTTGGACCTCGGGGTCCGGACGCGCTGGGGAGGGGCGGAGGGGCCTCGAAGGAAAGCACCTTCCCGTCCTTTGTGCGGGCCCTCGGCCCGAGACGGAGAGGCGCACAGCCGAGACCCTAGCACCCTCCTCTCCACCCGGACGGAGCAGAGCCAGGGAGGCGGAGGCGGCCCGGCGCTGCGGTACGTGGTCCGGGACTGTCCCACCGGCGCCCGGCCTCGTTCGCCTCCCACTCCGCTCCTGGGGCGAGGAGGCGGGGACACCAGCCCCCGCCCTGCCGTCTAACGAGCGGGCCTCCGGGACCCTCAAGCGGGCAGGAGCCGGCGGGGCCCAGGCGGCGGTGGGCCGGGCGCGGAGCGGGCCCCGCGGCCAGGCCCCAAAAGCGACCAGAGCCCGAGGCCCCCGCGCCGGCCGGGTGACTCCAAGAGCGACACGTAGGGACCCGGCGCCGGACCGCGCGCCTGCAGCTGCTAGACCCCGGCGGCGGACGGTACTGACCTGCACTTGGCTCGTCCATCTCCGGAGACCATATTAGCCCGCGGGGATGCGCCGCGAGGAAGGAGGAGACACTGGTCAGGGAAGGGGAGGAAGGCGGCCGACTGGGACGGGAGGAAGGAAGGGAGCAGTCTCGCGCAAACACCGCGAGAGCCGCAGCGCCCGTCCGATTCCGTCCTCGCGATATTTGCCGCCCAGCTCTCGCGAGACCTCCGGACGAGGAAACAAAGGAAGAGCGGGGGCGGAGCTAGAGAAAGGCGTGCTCTCGCGTGATCCTCACACTTGGGGATCGGCTTGTGGACGTGTCTAGCGGAACCCGCTTCGCGATCCGTTATTTAGTGCAGCCCCGCGTGTCCAACTGGGGCTGAGGTTTGCGGGGTGTGTGGGGCGGGGGTGAGGCTCCTCGCTTTCCGCGGTGATGTTCTGGGTGCGCCTGTGCTGCAGCCTGTCCATCTCCCCTGCCTGCTCTTTCCCGGTGGCGGTCCCCGGGCTTCCGTCTCCGTCGCCGTGTCTCCCGCGGCAGCCCGGTCCATTCTCCGTTCGCTCTGCCCCCTCGCAGAGGAATGCCCTTCCGTCGGCTCTGTGACCGCAGACCCCGGTTTGTTGTACCTGCCCCTGAGGGCGCGCCGCCTCAGTTTCCTAGGCAGGCCTCTTCCCCTGCCCAGCTTAGAGCGCTGGGTACTGATGCACCCCGGGCTCCGGCCCCTCCCCTTTTCCCTGGCCCTTGCAGCCCTGAATTCTTCACCACGTTGCTCCTAAAAACAGGAAAATCCCGTAACCACAGTGCGATAATTTATAATCCGTATTCAAATTTTGCTAGTTGTCCCAATTTTCCCAATATTGTCCTTTGTAGACACTTTCCCCCCAATCCAGGATCTAATTTAGGGTCTATCACTGCGTTGGCTACCTTGCCTCTTCAGTCTCCTATAATCTGGAAGAACTCCTCTGTTCTCTATTTTCTTTTATGATATCGACATTTTTGAAGATTACCGACTCATTGATATGCAGCATGTCCTTTAACTTGTGCCGGCCTGATTGTTTCTTCATGATTAAATTCAGACTGTGCTTTTGGCAGAATGCTACCTCAATGATGTGCCGTTTTTAGTATCATGTCTGATGGTCGGGGATTTCACCTAGTTCCCTTTGGTAACTGAGCCCTCTCTTCAATCTAAAATCAGAGCAGGGCCCTGGCTGGTGTAGCTCAGCGGATCCAGCGCGGGCTGGGAACCAAAGGGTCCCGGTTCGATTCCCAGTCAGGGCACATGCCTGGGTTGCAGGCCAGGTCCCCAGTGGGGGCCACGTGAGAGGCAACCACACACTGATGTTTTTCTCCCTCTCTCTCTCCCTTCCTCTCTCTCTAAAAATAAATAAAATCTAAAAAAATAAATAAATTCAGAGCAGGGTTTCAGGCCTGAGTCTGTGGGGCTCTGGAACCCATGTCACCCGTCCACAGCTTCGTCTCAGGTATCACGAGGGGTGGGGTGGAGGCGCCCACACCTTCCTAAATCTCAGGATGGCCTACTGATAACAGCTCTGAGTGTTGCCATGTTCTTCCACTCTACGTTTTTTTGTGGGGGGGGGGGGTTTCCCCCTTAATCCCACCCAAGGATGTTTATTGATTTGGGAGAGAGGAAAGGAGAAAGAGAGAAACATCCATCAGTTGCCTCCCATATGCACCCTGACCAGCGATCAAACCCACAACCTAGGTATGTGCCCTGACCGGGAACTGAACCCACAACCTTTTGGTGCATGGGATGACGCTTCAACCAAGTAACCTACCCAGCCAGGGCCAGTCTGCATTTTAATTCTATACAAGGCAACCCTATTTGATTTTTGATAGTTCCCAAATAAATGCCATATCTTAAAAAAATCAAAACCATGATAAACAAGGACACCTGCCATTCCACAGGAGCCAGTGCTGAGCCTGGTTGCAGGTGAAGTGAGAACAGTTGGCCGCCGGCCCTCGGCGCATGAAGTCAAAGGGATCCATTGTACACCCACAGCCCGTAACCGAGTGTTCTGCCCATCTGGTTACATGGAAGGCAATTAGGAGGTTTTCCCTTTTATTTATTTATCTATTTAAGTCTAAGGTTTTTATAAATAAGATTTTTATTTATTTACTTTTAGAGAGACAGGAAAGAAAAGAGAGAGGGAGAGAAACATTGATGTGTGAGAGATACAACAATTGGTTGCCTCTCTCACGCCCCCAAATGGGGACTTACCTGGCAACCCAAGCATGTGCCCTGACTGGGATTCAAACCCCCAACCTTTCAGTTCACAGGCTGGCATTCATCCACTGAGCCACACCAGCCATGGCAGGAGGTTGTTGCTTTTAGCAGCTAAGCATACACCACATTTTAAAGGTTTTTAGAAACTCCCTAAAATTCCAGGTTTTTTTGCCAGCAGGTTAGGTTAAGAAGGTCAGCACATGGTTGTAGAGCAGAAGACTATCCATGGAACTGTGTGATAAGACAGAAAAGAAATAGAAAATACTCTGATTTCTCAGACCCTCATATCCTTTCCTAAAGGAAAAAGAATGCCCAGGAGGTGACGGCCGAGCAGGGCTGGGAAGCCAGGTGCCAGTCCCACATCCCTTCTGGGAATGTCAGCGGCTGCCTGGTCGGCGTGAGTGGAACCCTTAGGGACCGCCCCTCTGTTCTTAGCTGTTAGGGGCTCTTCTGCCTCGGAGGCCAGGTTTGTGCCCAGAAACTTTGCGGTGAAGTTCAGAGGTAGAGCTTGGACTGCTATTGGAAAAGTAGCCTCTGGGGGGCAGCCGCGCGAGGCAGCGTCCCTCTGTCCCTCGAGTGACGTAAATAGAGAAGGGGTGTGGGACCCTGGCACCGCCAGTTATTGAAACACTAAAGGAGTGACTTTCCCAACTGGACCCTCTAACGTGGCACCCAGATCGAGACACCCAGATGGCCCTCTCAAAAAGCCACCAGATCCCACCAGGCTCTCTCTGTTCCCCAGGAGTGCGCCGCCCACAGGACACTGCGCAACTCCGAGAAGGGCCTTCAGGCGGCGGCCGGACCGAAGGGTCAGGCTTGAGGGCCAGCACTGGCTTTGAAGACCCTTCTTCTAAAGCCCATAATGTTAAAATCTGCCCTTCGCTCCTCAAATCACAGGTGCCCTGGGCCTTCCAAAAACTTCCTCTCCCACAATGAGATACATCACCCTGATCTGACCGAGCACTGGGCTGGGCTCATCGTAACAGCGAAGGGCTCTGGGCGAATGGAAATTCGCCCAGGTCAGGCTCTGCTCCGGACGCCACAGGGGTCCTTTCTGATCTGCAGGGGCTGGACCGCCAACCACTACATTTCTGAGACTCCCTTGCAGGTCGGGACATGGTTGATTTCTCACTGGTCAAATGCACGCATATGAGGATGATTCAGAGCTGAACTGTGTGCAGAAACAGCCGGCCACGGGCACGCGTCTGCTGGCACAGAACAGAGTGGAGGTCACCCTTGGTAGCCCAGTTCTGCAGGGGAGCTTATGATCCATTTTCATAAGCGCAGCCTAGACAAAGTCTCAGGCATTCGTTAGGTTCTCCACACCTCTCTGTGTCGGCCAGGCCCGGATTGCAAGGGACGGGATCTGGTCTGGCTCATTTGAGCTCATTTAAGCAGAAAATGACTCTCTATGGGGCATGAAAGGGCTTTATGGAGTTAATGGGGAGCTGAAGACACCCCATCTAGGTTGAGGCTGTTTAAAACACTCCCAGAGGCCCCAAGGGAGCTGGTCCCCCCTACCCTCCCCACACACACGTCTCCCCCCACCTGTGCTCCACAGCGATGCTGCCAGGACTCAGAGGCCTCTGGACGATCAAGCTGTCGCAATCCGGTTGCCGACACTGTCAGAAGCCACAAGCCATGCAGCAGCTCCAGGGTCTCACTGTGTCTGCTGCAGTGATTACCAGGGATGCCACACGCCAGCTCCTCATTACTCCTAACGTTAGCGACTGGACACTGGGATTTCTGCAGAGGCCGCTGAGGTTCAGTGGACCCAGCAGAGCTGTGGCTGCCCCCTTACCTGCACCTCAGGGCGAGCCTACTGACCTGGGCTGCCAGCGGGTCCGGGAACATGGAGGTCAGCTTCCTAGCCTCTGAGAGGAATCGTTGCTCAGTGCCAGTCTGCCATCGACATTTTTCTGCTAACACCAACTGGACTAGATCCAGATGTCAACAACCAAGAACCCGACCAGCACAAGTTCTGTGTCTGGTGACAGGCCGCTCAGGACTTCCGGAAGGTTGCCCGCTCAACCTGTGACAGTCTCACTAGGAAAAAGTTTTTTGGTTTTGCTTTACATTGAGCTGAAACCAGTCCCCGCTTTGCTTTCTGGGACCGTTTCCCTGCCCTCCAGAGATCTGAGGGCAGTGACGATGATGTGCCCCAACTGTGCTCAGTGGCACTGACAACGCTGGCTTTCCAATGACGGGGGGCGGGGGGCTGGTGCTCAGCCCAGCCAGTGTTCAGAAACACGCCCCACTGCGGTTCCTACCTCCTCCCCCCGGTTCTCAGCACCCCGAACACTCCCAGCACAGCTCACACGCCCCATCCTTTGGCACAGAACAGCCACAGCAGCCGTCGGCATGTAATGTCCCACCTGAAAGACTGCTGGTCCCCAACTTCCCTGCAGGAACCAAGTCCACGGGCTGGAAGAGCCGAGAGGGCCCGGGACTGAAGAGATGGCAGGACATCGCTGAGAGGACATGTTCGTGGCAGTGAAGCAAATCCACTGCCATTGGCAACTCCCAGGCTCCTGAGAGGCTGAGAAACCAATTAATTCAAAATGCATTTGTACAGTATGCTAAATTGGTCACCAGAGGGAGTTTGGATATAACGGGATCTTTGGCCAGACCAATCATTAGAGCTGCTTGCCTTGGGAGGGTTTTCCTCCTCCTCACCTCCCAGGTGCTCCAAGCACCTTGCGCCCCAGGGGTCTCATCAGTGAGCAGGCAGGTGGCCGCACCCCTTATCCCACTTTTTGAGGAAGGGCACCTGGAGGTCAAGCGACTTGTTTTTTTTTCACTGCATGCTAATCACAACCTTCTGTAGCTGTTATTTGCAAATTCATGGGCTCTTTTTAAAAGCTTTGTCCGTGATTTTAAAAGCCGAATTCACCCGCTGGGTGCTTTGACACTCTGGTGAAGCCGAGGAGTCAAACAGGAAAGGAGATAGTTTCCTCCTCCTTTTGGCACTGCATGAACATCAAAGAATTTGGTCAAATACATGAATTTATTGATTCATAATCCTTCTTGGCTTCCTCTGCTGACTAAGCGTTGTGGACTATCCAGACCTGAGAACATGACCCCCAAGAAACAAACAGTCCAGCTGGGAGGGGTTGTCGTGTGGGGCAGAGGAAGACAAAGCCACTCGGCCGGGGGCATGTGGAAAAGCTTCGCAAACAGATGACAAAGGACAGGAAAACCAAACAACACAAAGCACTGGGCTCCTTTCCAGGGCAGATCCTTGGGGCTGGCCAAGGGTTCCAGATGCCTCGCTGCGGCACCGAAGTGGCACCGCCCGGTGTTTCTCCAGTAAATTCCGTGTGGCTTGGGCTAGCCCGAGCCCCTGGCTGATGAAGAGTTTTTCCTGGGCAGAAGTAATGAGTGAACAAAGTTGTGGAAAAAGGGAAGACCAGACCTTTCACGGAGCTGGAACAGAAGGCTTGCAAGGACAGGGTGTGAACCTCCAACATTTTTTATACTAGATCCCAACCCCCTGTTTACAAGTACCAGACACGCATTTGAAAAACGGCACCGCTGTTAACACAAAATGTCTCCACAGGCTCAGCCGGTTGGGTGTCGTCCGGCAAAGTGAAAGGTCGGGGGTTCAATTCCTGGTCAAGGCACATGCCTGCTTGGCGGGTCGTGTTTCTCTCTCACATCGATGGTTCTCTCCCTCTCTTTCTTCCTCCCTTCCCTTCTCTCTCTAAAAATAAACAAATAAAATCTTTAAAAAATAATAAAATAAAATGTCTCCACAGGAGGAAACTGGGTATAAAGAACATCGCTGTATTATTTTTGCAAGTGTCTCCATTTTAACGTAAGAGGTTTTTGGTGCATTGCTGTCGATGTGGCTAGTGAGACCGTGTCTGCATTTTCTCCTCCCGCGCTAAGGTGTGTGGTCGGGGAGTTGCACAGGCAGGGAAAGGGGGCCAGACCCGGAGGTGTGAACTAAACCAAACCCACCCCGGAGAGGAAGTGGGGGAAATCCAACAGGCTAAGGCAGGATCAAGTCAAGCCAGGTACCAAGGAGGAGGGAGGAGGAGGGGGGGAGTCCCCGCTGGCAGAACGACCTGCAGCTTCAGAGGAAGGTGTGAGCGATTGCCTCCTGGACCCGGGTTGGTCTGCAGTTTGTTCCTACACGCTGCTGAGCTGTGATGAGGGTGTGTTGACTTCCACTATAAAGGAGCCCAGGAAGAGGGGAAGGGACTGGGATCGGAAGCACGGTAATGGATAAAGGGGAGAAGAGAAAACCTTGGGTTGCTGGAGACGGAGAGAAACATCAACGTGCGGTTGCCTCTCATGCTCCCCCTACCGGGGACCTGGCGCACAACCCAGGCATGTGCCCTGACTGAGAATCGAGCTGGTGACCCTTTGGTTCCCAGGCTGGTGCTCAATCCACTGAGCCACACCAGCCAGGGCAGCTATCAGGATTTTTTTTTTCTTTTTAATCTTTGCCCATCCAAGGGTAGCTTTTTAAAGGTCAGAATCATTGAGGAATAACTTCCTTGTGACCACAGGGCGGTCTGATTCAGACTCTCCCTGTTCACAAGTGAGGCTCTACCCCAATGCCTGGGCTCCAGGGATGGGGACAGTGTAGTGTCCCTCACGTAGAAAGGGTCCTGTTGCTTGGTGTCTCACCTTGTCCCCAATCCATGTCAAAGCCCCTCCCACGCAGCCGACATCGGGGGCTCTACAGGTTTAAGCCCCCGACTGAATGAACACCACGTGCATCACCCTGCTTCACACTGTGAAGGGTTCTTGTTATGTCCTTGCAGGGGCGAGCACGCGGAGGGGACACAGTGAGCCTGGCCAGCCTGCCTCCGCAACAAACCGCTCCCCGCCCTCCCGGCAACCACCCCCCGCCACCGGCCATCATCCTCCTCGGCGCCCCCTGTTGGAGCAGGACCCAGACCTCCGGGACTTTTGTCTCAGCTGCTGTGGGACATGGGGGTAGGACTCTCCCCTCTTGGCCTCTGTGTCGTGCGGGTTGCTGGCTTCCACATGGGAGACAGGGCTGGAAACAGCCCAACACCCGTGAGACGCCAATCCTTCACTGCTCATCAGAGGCAGTGAGCGGCTCAGGGAAAGCCACCGCCCCCCACCCCAGTCCCTGGGCCATGTGGCAATTGTGCATCCAGCCCCAAGCCCTGGGGGAGGGGGAGGGAAGAGGCCCATATTTCAAGCACTTACCCAACACATGCAAGGCAGCCCAGCGGCCCTGTCAGAAGGGTTTCCTGGTCCCAGGAACGAATTACAGAGGCAGGTGGAAGTAGTTATCTCTGTTGAGAGAAACAGGGCACCGGAACTTGCTCGGAGGCCCTGAAAAATGACGGGAATGAAAACCAGATTCCACAGTTGGTGATGAGAGAGAGCTCACAAGCTGCCATTTCCCTGCGGACCCGAGCCGGCTGGGGGCAAGCCTATTAGGGCGGGAGAATGAGGCACAGACAGCCCAGCAGCTTGCTCAAGGTCACACAAGCTGCCCTGGCTGGTGTAGCTCAGTGGATTGAGCGCGGGCTGGGAACCAAAGGGTCCCGGTTCGGTTCCCAGTCAGGGCACATGCCTGGGTTGCGGGCCAGGTCCCCAGTGAGGACCATGTGAGAGGCAACCATACATTGCTGTTTCTCTCCCTGTCTCCTTCCCTTCCCCTCTCTCTAGAAATAAATAAAATCTTTAAAAAAAAAAATCACACAAGCTTTAGGACTTAAACACAAGGGTCCCTGGTTCCCAGCACAGTCTTGCCACCTCCCTGCGACCCGCATGGTCACACCGCGGGAAAGGACGCAGGAGGCCGACACAATCCATCAGCCAGCCAGGCCTCGTAATTGCGCTTCTGTAATTTTTACACTCATGGTCTCGTTGAATAGACGACCTTTGGATGTCTGGCTAAAACGTCTCTGTGTTTGTCCTACCATTCACTGGAATCTGCGAGACAGAACTTTACTAATAAAGGGCTATAAATGAAAAATCCCAAAGTTGCAGTTCAGCCAGAAACACGGGATTTTGACCCAGAGGTGGTCAAAGGGTGGACCGCCCCTTGTGGCTGTCCCGGCCCATGGACTTAGTTCCCTTCCAAAAGTTGGGGACCAGTGGTCTCTCAAGGGGACACTGCACGCTGACGCCTGCTGTGGCCGCATGTGCTGCAGGACGGGGCACGCGAGCTGGGCTGGGAGTGTCCAGGGTGCTGAGAAATGGGGGAGGAGGTAGGAACCGCAGTGGGGGACGTGTTCCTGAGCACTGGCTCAGCCCCTCTGTCCCTCCCCCACGCCCTCGGCTATTACCCGGAAAGAAAGGATATCGGCATTGACTGAACCAGGAGACAAAGGTTGAACCCTGAAGTTTTCAAATTTTTTAAATATTTCTTTATCTATGTAATCTTCATACTGAGGATATGTTTATTGATTTTTTTTACTTTTTTAAAGGATTTTTATTATTCTTTATTTTTAGAGAGAGGGGAAGGGAGGGAGAAAGAGAGAGAAACAGATGTGTGTTGCCTCTTGCACACCCCCTGCTGGGAACCTGGCCCACAACCCAGGCATGTGCCCTGATTGGGAATCAAACCGGCGACCCTTGGATGCGCAGGCCGGCGCTCAATCCACTGAGCCACACCAGTCAGGGCTGTTTATTGATTTTAGAGACAGAGGAAGTGGGGGAGAGAGAAAGAGAAACATCAACCAGTTGCCTCCCCGGAAAGGTGCCCCCAAAAGAGATCAAACCCTCAACCTACGTATGTGCCCTGACCAGGGATGTAACCTGCAACCTTTCCATCCACAGGACAAGGTTCCAACCAAGGGAGCAGTGCTGGTCAAGGCTCAGTCTGCTTTTTGTTAAATACCTTTGCATTTATGGATTTATATGCACCTATGATCAATATGGAGGACTGAATTTTCTCATTGAACATTTAAATAGAACTGTAATCTTCTCTTCTACAATCATTTTCTGTTCCCACTCAATAATACACTTTTTTTTTAAGATTTTATTTATTTATTATTTTTTTAGAGAGATTACCGGTAAGGGAGGGAGAAAGAGAGTGAGAAACAGCAGTGTATGGTTGCCTCTCACATGGCCCTCACTGGGGACCTGGCCCGCAACCCAGGCATGTGCCCTGACTGGGAATTGAACCGGGACCCTCTGGTTCCCAGCCCGCACTCAATCCACTGAGCTACACCAGTCAGGGCTCAACAATATACTTTTTTTTTTTTTAAAGATTTTATTTATTCATTTTCAGAGAGAGGGGAAGAGGAGGAGAAAGAGAGGGTGAGAAAGATCAGTGTGTGGTTGTCTCTTGAGCGCCCCATATTGGGGACCTGGCCCACAACCCAGGCACGTGCCCCGACCGGGAACCGAACCAGCAACCCTTTCGTTTGCAGCCCGCACTCAATCCACTGAGCCACACCAGCCAGGGCTCAACAATATACTTTTGAGGTCTATCAACACATGTTGCTTCAATTCATCCCTGTAACCTGCTGTGAAATGTTCCATTCTCTGACTCTGTCACCTTTGACCGAAGCAGTCTTCTCGGTGGACATCGGCGTCGTTCCCAGTTCTTCGTGATGACCAACATCCTGGGGCGCGATCCCCATGGGGTCTCTCCCATGCCCACGTGGAGCCAGTCTGGGCACTCACGGAGGGACGACACTCCACATTCCATTTCACCCGCTGCTGCCGCGTTGTCCTGCGTGGGGGCCCCGACATCGCCCTATCGTCTTGCTCCCGGCAGACAAAAGTGGTTCCCAACACCGGACACTGCTGTTCTGTAAAACGTCTGCAGATCCGAGGCGCCCCTTCCCTCGGGGGTGGACCGAGCGTGTCCATATGCGCCCACTGTCCAACACATGTGTCTCCTCGGGAGCGGCAGGGACTCACTCGGTCAGGGAGAACAGTCGTGCTTGACCGCAAACATACTACTGAGGTTTAAAAGTTGATGAATTGCTTAACGACTAGCTCACAGCAATTCGGTCAGCCAGCCAGACACACACCGTTCTGAAAACAAAGTGGTCATCAGATTGGGGCTGCGATGAAAGAACTTTCCCAGAGGGCTTTGCAAGCGCCCCGAGGGTCCCCCTGTGGGCTTGTCTCCGTGACAGAATATTGCTGAGCCTGGAGGGCGGCCCTCGCACAAGGCTGTGCGTGTGCGCAGGTAGGAAACCAGGGGCCAGGGCAGAAACTCTGGGACCTCCTCCCAACCTTTCCCCTCAACCCCCACCCCCTGCTTGTCCAGGTTGGCAGGGCCGCTGATGGATGGTCTCCACCCCATGGGGAGAAGCCAGGGTGCCGCAGATGGTGGGGCCACCTCCTGCCCCTGGCCTTAAAGGCCCTCGGAGCTCCCTGCTCTGTTTGAGTCACACACCTGCGCCCTCTAGAGTACCCTCTTTTCAGGGAGTGAGGAAAACACAGGAAGCCAAGGAGTCAGATCTGGTTCCACTCCTGCCCACAGCTCTGGTCCCTTGGCTGAGACCCTCAGGGCTTTGAGAACTACTCGGCTCCCTAGGTGACAGGTTGGCTAACATCTATTGGGTGTCGACTAAATGCTGGCACTCACCGAGGATTTCACAGGTAGTATTTTATTTACTAGTCCCAGTAATCCTGTAAAGTAAGGACTCTAATGATCCCTGCTGTGCAAATGAGGAAACTGAGTCACGGAGCGGTGAGGAAACTCGCCAGGGATCGAGCAGATAATACACACTGGAGCTGTGACCTCAGCCCTGATGGTCCGAAACCCTTCAACATCAGTAACACTGACCTCTCGGGTCCCTCTGGACTCCAGCCTGGGATTCAGTGGCCACGAATGATGGGACTGGCCATTGAAGGTACCATGTCCGTAAGAAAGGGCCAAATCGTAGACAGGCAGGCCCCCATTCTGGTCCAGGTATCAGTTCAGCACAGCGGGGCCCCTGGAGCCCCCAGGTGGGGAGCAGAGGACAGGTGGTGGACACTGGTAGGGGGCTTGCAATGCGGGTTAGCGGGGCTGGAGGTCAGCACCTGGCCTACCTCGACCTGTGAGATCATTTCCCCTCTGATAGTCCTTCAAGCGTACCTTTGAGGGAGGCGGGCAGAAATGTTGTCCTTCCCCAGGTAAGGCTTCTGAGGCCCAGGACGCGTGAGACTGAGCGACGCCGCCTGGCAGCTCCTTGGGGCTGGTCCCTGCAGGAGCCGTCTGTGCCCCAGACTCTGCAGGGAAATGCAGACAGAACTTCGCCTTGGGAAGGCTCCTTTCCAGGCCGACCTGCTTCTGAGGGCAGCAACCACAGAGGGGCCCGCTTCTCTCTGTTTCCCGGCCCCTTGGGTCCCTCTAGAACCTGCGGGCTCCCGCCGGGCTGCTTGCAGCCAGCTCCCCAAAGAGGATCTGAAACCAGCCATGCAGCATTACAGGAAGGAAGCACTTATAAGCACTTGTAACCTGGCGCTTCTCAAAACTGTAACATGCCTGCGGATCCTGGGGGATCTTGTTAAAAATGCAGTTTGTGAATCCGGGTGAAGCTGAGACTCTGGCATAACAAGCTCTCTGATGAACCTGCTGGCCGAGGACCACACGGGGAGTAACAGAGACACGAAGCAAGTGCCAGCATTTAATCGACACCCAATATATGTTAGCTAACCTGTCCCCCCGTGGCTTGTGATAACTGTCTAGGTCCTGGGGTGCAGGAGAACCTGGAGCAGAGGTTTGGGCTCCTCACTGCACCTTTGCAGCTGACACTGGGAAAGCCACGTAACCTGCAGCCTCGAAATCTCCGTCTGCCTATTAATATTTAGTAAACACCTAAATATGAGTAAAAACCTAAGATAGTGTAATAACACCTACCTAATGAAATTACTAAATGAAAAGATTAAATGGAAAGAAAAAAAAAAACCTACAGGGTACGTAGTCCAGAGCCAAGTGCACAGAAACTTCCATTATTTTTTTTTATCCTTACAGGAGGACTTACTTATTGACTTTAGAGAGAAAGGAAGGGAGGGAGAGACGCGGCCAGAGGAATGGAGAGGCTGGTAGAAACGCAAGCACCAAGAAGCCATCAAGGTGGTGGGGAGGGAAGGGGTTCTTTCTGGTGTCGTCTAGTTAAAGGCTTCCTTATTCAGCCTCAGCATCTGAGGCCGGCTCCTCTCCTGGGATCCATCGGTGCTGGTCTCCCGGGAAAGAGCAAGACTCCCAGGTCCCCTGGGCAGGTGGGAGGCCGGGGCTGGGGCCGGGGCCAGGGTCCAGCCTCCTGACGGTCTCAGGAGCTTCTCTGCAGGTTTCTCTTTCCCTCACATCAGCTCCACTCCATGGAGGGTTGGAGCCTGCCTCTCTCCTGTGGGATATGAACGGTGCCCGTCGGCTGTTTGTTCTGCTGCCTTTAAATCCGGGTCACATCTGGCGTCAAGGTTGGGCATGTTTGCAGGCTCAGCAAAGCCATTCCTTTTCTCGGTGACATTTTCTGGGAATAGCCTGGATTCATTATGAGGGACTGGGAACCACCTGACCCACTTCCCCATCTCCATCAGTGTCTGTCTGTCCTGCAGGCCCACCCACCCTCAGACCAGGGCTGGCTCCAGGTGCACCCCTGCCACACTGCAAGTGCGTGTGAACCACCCCCAGGGGGCTTGCCAAACTGCAGAGTCGGTAACTAAGGACCTTTGGCCTCAAAGATGCGGTTCTCTCTCCCTTCCTTGCTCTTGTTCCCCAGGTCCTCCCAAATGCGGCAGAGACAACTCCTGCCTCCACTGCTCTGGGTCGCCTTCCAGAGCCTGGCATGCTGCCAGATCATCTGACAGTAAGAACACAGATTCCACCCCCTCCTAGGAACAATCCGGAGAGTAAGTGAGAGGATGCGATGCTCAGGGACAAGCATGCAGGGCTCCCACCAGACAGCCCAACCTAACCACAGCCCCCACAAGGGCACAGGGCTTGAAATGGCTCAGTTCTAGAGTTAAAAAAAAAAAAAAAAAAAAAGGCTCAGTTCTTTGGATGAGGAAAGAGCAAGCGAGCCCCGGCTGGTGTGGCTCAGCTGCTTGGGCGTCATCTGTAGGTCAAAGGGTCTTGGGTTCAATTCCCAGTCGGAGAACATGCCTTGGTTGAGGTTGGGTCCCTGCTCAGGGCATATGTGGGAAGCAACTGACCGATGTTTCTCTTTCTCTCTCTCTCTTTCTCTCTCTCTCTTTCTCCCTCTCTCTTTCTCTCTCTCTCTTTCTCTCTCTTTCTCTCTCTCTCTTTCTCTCTCTCTCTCCTTTCCCCTCTCTCCAGAATCAATGGGCATGTCCTCAGGTGAGGATTAAACAAACAAATAAATAAATGGCGGGCAGGCTCCAACACGGGCGAGAACGGCAGGGTGGGCTAACAGGCAAAGTCAGCACACTGGCTGACACCTGGGCCTGCCTGAGCCTGGATGACCCAGGCAACCCGCCTTCCCTCTACCCCCCCGGTGGTCTCATCCCTAAATGAGGCAGCTTGACTGTGACACTCCACTGCTCTCCAGCCCTGACTTTAAAATAGGAACTCAGCCCTGGCTGGTGTGGCTCAGTGGATTGAGCACCGGCCTGCAAACCAAAGGGTTGCCAGTTCAATTCCCAGTCAGGGTACATGCCTGGGTTGCAGGCCAGGTCCCCAGTAGGGGGTGTGTGAGAGGCAACCACACATTGATGTTTCTTTCCCTCTTTCTCCTCCCTTCCTCTCTGTCTAAAAATAAATCAGTAAAATCTTTTTAAAAAATAAAATAAAATAGGACCTCAGTCATAAAATAGGACTGCCGGTCTAGGACATCCAGGCTGGCAGATGAGACCTCGCTCGGGTCTCTCTGGGAGCACGTCAATCCTTGCCCCCTGGTAAAAGCTACAATCCCTCTAAACCAAGGGCTGCCCTTCCAAGCCCCACCTCCACCCCCGGAGCTGCAAGCCCTGCCCTTCGAGCTGTGCTGGTGTGGAGTGTGTGTGTTTCCTGGCGTGCCCCACGTGCACAGGGCCACAGGGGGCCGCAGCCAAAGGTTCCAGAACCTGTAGGTGGTCTCTCCTCACTGGCTCATAATTACTTCCTGATTCCAGAGGCTTATTATGCGAGCAGCCGGCTGGATGCTGCCCCATCTCAGCTGTCAGCGGGCGGTGCCTGGATTGCTTAGCGCAGCTCTGGGGGAGACAGGACAGGGCTGGAAGGTCTGCTTGCATCCTCTCCTAGGGATGGCGGCCCTGCCCTCTTGGTGCACCTGCCAGCCACCGGGGGTCGGGGCTGTGGGGCACAAAGGCAGATTCGGCAGGAAAGAACTATTTCACAGCTTGTCCACAAATCCAGTGTTGAGCTTGAAACAGGGCTGACCATCTCCTACTGGGGGTTGGTGTGGGGGGAGCTGCAAGGAATTATTATCACAGCAGATGCTGCCCCAGTGAGTAATCTAGAGAGAAGCCAGGGAGAGTCATGTCCATTCATTCTCATATGTCCTGGGTCCAGCAACCTGTTGCTGAGCCCCTCCTCCTTCCCTGGAGGACTCAGGGACAAATGCGTATTTTGGAGGGGACGTGGGAGGACCGAGGCCACTGGGAGTGGGGTAACTCTGTCACAGCCCCATTGAAAGAGGAATAAATATTGGTCCCATAGCAGTTGTTCTAAAGCACCTCCCACACATTGACCCATAAGACACCACTTCTGTTATTCCCGTCTCACGGAAGAGGACACCGGCTGGAAGCGGTTAAATAATTGACCCAGTAAAAGCCCTGGCTGGGGTGCGAACCCGGGCAACGAGCTCCAGATCTGTTGCCTTTTTTTTTTTTTTTTTTTTAAGATTTTATTTATTTATTTTTAGAGAGAGGAGAAGGAAGGGAGAAAGAGAGGGAGAAAGAGCAACGTATGGTTGCCTCTCACGTGGCCCCCACCAGGGACCTGACCTGCAACTCAGGCATGTGCCCTGACTTGGAATCGAACCAGAACCCTCTGGTTCCCAGCCCGCACTCAGTCCACTGAGCTACACCAGCCAGGGCCAGATCTGTTCTCTTAACTCCTCCACAGTTCTGCCCAGATCAGGCCACGCGGTGGACGGTGGCCACGAGGATCCTTGAGGATTGGATTCTGCACCCCACCCCTCGGTGCCCCACCAGCCTCCCCAGAGCCTGGGCCCAACCTTAAGAAAGCAGGGAGAGGAATCCCACACAGACTGAGATCCGATTTCTACCACCTGCTAGGGCGCGGCCCATCAGGGAGATTTGGTTCAGTTACGGATGAAAGAAGACTTTATGGACGGAGACGGAGACGCATTCCTGTTACAATAACCACCCCAGGTGAGAACAAAGACACGCCTCTAGCTCGGCTTCCTCCTCCCATTGGGGGGCTTCCGGTCTGGGCTTGGGTCTCTCCCGGTCCAGGGGGGCTGCGGGGGCTGCTGGAGGCGCCCGTCACCATGCTCGCTCACCCAATTAGGCCTGCCGTTCCTCATCTGGAAAGAATGAAGGGGGCCAAGCACTCTGGTCACTAATGCAAACCATTTGTGCAGCCGCAGGAAACGGACGTGATCCTGGGGACATTCCAGCTCCCCTCGCAAGAAAGAGGCCGCTGGTCAGTCCGGAGAGGGCGGGCACGCTGCAGAGAAGGGCGTTTCTGGTCAGGCCGGACTCCGCCTGCCATGACCACCAGGGACCTCTCCGGGAGGCCGGGCCCTGGCCATCCTCAGTTCCCTGCTCATGGGCTCTGTGTGTGGGAGGGAGGCCAGTGACTTCAGAGATTCCAACTGGACAAGCTGGACACCCTCTCACTTCCTCACAGGCGTGGCCCAAGACATGGTCATAGATTTGAGAACACCAGAAAGGTGTTCACAATTGGTTTGACCTCCACACCCTGGCGTGACCCCAGGGAGGCAGAGATGTGGTTTTGCATCCACTGTCTTCCTACTCTGTCCCCTGCAGGTGACCCCTGACTCACGGCCATTCAGCCACACTGATCCGTTTTTTCATCCCTGGCGGACTGCCAAGCACTCTCCTGCCCCAGGACCTTTGCATGTACTATTCCCTGAGGTCAGTGCTCTTTCCTCCCTAATTTGCACAATTAATCTCTGTAACTTCTGAGTGCTCATCCCAGACATCACCTCCTCAGGGAAGGCAGCCCTGGCTGTCCTCAGTTGGAGCCCAACACATACTCTCCTTACGCTTTATACCTCTGCTTGTGGCGTCTGTCATGGCTGTCATTCTACTTTTTCATATGGATCTTTGATCAGTGTCTTCGTCTCTCTCCACGCAGTCAACCCCACGAAGACGGGGACCGTGTCACCAGGACAGCCTCGCCTAGTGCCCGCCACCCAGCAAGTGCACAGCAGGGAGACCGACTGAGTACCAAACGCTGAGCACCCCCAAAAAACCGGTGTTTTCCTCCTTATACAGAGCAGTGAACGGGATTGGAAAGAACCAGAGGCAGGCTTTGAATCCAGTTCCAAATGAAGCACCAGCCTTCCCTCTGCCTCCTGGGTGGTTGAAGGGTTAGGCTGGTATCGGGGATGGATGGCCTTGGCCTTGCCTGTGAGTTTATAGGTACAAGGCTGTGCTTCAAACACGAACTGCAAAGTGCTTGCCCATTAATGAGGCTGCGCGGGTTCAGCTCCGGACCAGCCCCTCGCTGCTTAGCTGGGGCCACCGTCCCTGGCCAGACAGTGAGGTGGCCCCGTCCTCTGTCACTTCCAGCCCTGCTGGGTCACAAACTCAGGGAGAAGCAGGGGCTGCCTGGGCCCCGGCCTGGTGTCTCTCAGCGGGCGAGACTGCTGCAGCCAGCGGCCACATGCTCACCAACTGGGCTCTGGGAAATCGCCCGGGGCCCTGGCTCACAGAAGGCTCTGGGTCCACATGAAAGGCATTCTTGGAAAATGTCTTCACCCGCCCGCCCTCCCACCCGCCCTCCCCTGCTGGAGAAGTGTGTGCTGAGAGCGGGCAGCCCTTGCCGGCCAGGACCAGTCTGAGAGGCGGCCGTCTCAGCCTGCGCAGGTCCGCTCAGCTCCGTGGCAGTTTCTCTCGTGTCCACCGTCTCGGGGGACAAAGATGCCCCCAGAAGTGGACTCAGGGGACCAACGGCCTCAGGTTCCTCCACCTTCCACTGGAAAGCTGCCTCTGCATTCCAGAATCGAGGACGGGGGAGGGGATGGAAGGGGGCTGTGGGGGATGTTGTAACCACCCCCTGCACTGAATCCCTGTTTCATGTCTCCGACACTTCTTGGAAACTTCCCAGAAATGACAGCCGTGCTCAGGACTGGCCAAGAGACACCTACAGCAGAATGCCTTCCCCTCAGTCTTCAGGGGCTGCCTCCTTGTCACTACCCACAAGGACTCCGTTCAAATGGTGCTTCCTCCAGGAAGGCCTCCCTGACCACCACCACACCTCTGGATTTGTTTTATGTTCTTTACATCCCTTCTCAGTTCTGAGGACGAGGAAAGATGCAACATGAGCCCGAGCAGCTCCTCTGGACAGAACAATACATTTTGCAGACGCATTTGACCCCAAGGAGATTTGTGTCTACCCTTGGCCACGTCAGGGAGTCAGGGACCAGTAACGTCACACTTTGGGCGTTACAGTCCCAACAGCTTCAGCTCTGTGGAAAGCAGCGGTCCCAGGGAACTTCCTGTGACTATGGAAATGCTCTCTGTGTGCACTGTCCACTACGGCAGCCCCTGGCCACGCGTGGCTTTGAGCACTTGAACCGTGGCTATTCCTCCTGAAGAATTAAAGTCTCTATTTCCTTTAATGTTAATGCATTCCAATTTAAATAGCTACCTGTGGGTGGCTAGTGGCTGTCCCTTCGTGGGACACTGCAGCGCTCAAGGTCTGCCACGTGGAGTGCGGTCTCCTGACCAGCCATGTCCGCGTCCCCTCCAAACTTATTAGGACAGAGCCCGACTCCAGACCGACTGCATCAGACTCGCACTTTAACAAGATCCCAGGTGGCTCTGTGTGCACGAGCGTCTGTGAAGCATTTCTCTGGAGCACAGCCAAGACAAAGGGGGAAGGAAGGAAAAGAAAGGACGAAGGGAAGGAAAAAGACTTCTGGGCAGAGAGAACGAGGATCCAAGTCCCTTCATCTTTCGCATAGAATCCGCTCAGCACCCATGCGGGGCGTCTGGACGTCCGTCCACTTCGGATGCAGTTCTAACTGCTTCGGTCGCAGGATTTGCTTTTCCGGCTGCAGCCCATACAGCGTGTCTGCCACCTTGGACGCCACCCTCAGAACTGGCGCAAAGTGCCGGGTCACCACCTACGGGCAGTGAGGCCTCCGTCTCTGGGATGCAGTTCTGCGGGCCAGGGCAGCGCTCCCATCCAGGATTTCCCTGTGAAGTCCCCGGGAGCGTCTGGAATAATGAAACACATGCTCCATGCCAACGAAATGTAATGTTCAAGCTACATCATAAAACGGCTTATTTATGGGCAAATTTTACATCTCCCTGCAGGGAGATAAGTTAGTGTGTGAGCCCTTGCCACTTCTCATGGCCTCCCCTTGACATCTCAGGGGACACATGAAGAGCAGGGGCAGGCGAGGGGTGGGGGACGGGAGGCTGCGTATTCATAAACCTGTGGTACTGCGGCCGTCACCAAGGACGACGATTCTGCTGGGGTTGCAGGTTCAAGACTGGGGAGGAGGGAGTGGAGTAGCACTCACTTCCTGACCGCTGCCAAGTCTTTAGTGCGGCGGAACTGACGGAAAGAGCAGGCTGTCCCAGAGGCCCAGACCCTGCTGGGGTTTTTTTTGTTTGTTTTTTTAAGATTTTATTTATTTATTTAGATAGAGGGAAGGGAGGGAGAAAGAGAGGGAGAAAAACATCAATGTGTGGTTGCCTCTCACGTGGCCCTCACTGGGGACCTGGCCTGCAACCCAGGCATGTGCCCTGACTGGGAATCGAACTGGCAACCCTTTGGTGTGCAGGCTGGCACTCAATCCACTGAGCCACACCAGCCAGGGCTCCTGCTGGTCTTTCTTAAAGCATCAGCAGGAGCAGAGGAAGGGCCACCCCAGCCCACAGCAGGGACAGCTCACTCACCCATTGGAGGACTTGGGAAAACAATTTGGTGCCTTGTTTTGGTGTAGCTGGAAATCTGCTCTCCCTGAGCTGCTTGGCCTTGGGCTCGGCTTTCTCAGCTTGGTCCCATGAAGGGCAGAGATCAGAGGGGCTCCAACACCCTCCCCACACCCAGAGATTTGCAGCCAGAACACCCACTAGAGCAGGGTCTGCAGGCAGAATACAGGTGTCTGGGGGCTCAGACAGGTCACGGTAGCAAAAGACATTCTCATTTCTCCTTATGTCTGCATGGAGCTCAGCATTTCCTTCCACCACAAATGTGGGGAACAAACCCCAGAGGCGGGAGCAGCACCTGGGCTTCTGTCCCAGCAGAAATGCCCCGTCTCTCGTCTCTCCTGTCACATCTCTGTGGGCGCCGTTGTCGGAGATCCAGTCTACGAGCCTCCCTGCTTCGAAATTAGGGGGCGTCGTGAGAAGCACTGCTGGGTCTTCATCGATGGGCTCATGTTTATTACCCGATCAACACTCAGACTCTTTCAATCACCACGTTTCAATGCAATTCATTGCATTTGTAATCCTATGCATGTAATTTTATGTCTTCATTCCGAGCCGGGGTCTGTGGCACCAGGAGAGTGAAAACATTACGGATCTGGTCCTCCACAGGGGCCTTCCTGGGGGGCAGAGGCTGCAGGTCACTCAGTGGTCAAGGTGTCCACGTACAGGTCCTGGAGCCCCGTCATGGGCTGAGGGGCCTCTGGGCAGCCCCCTTGGAGCTGGAGTGTCGTGTTCAGAGCATGTATGACAAAGTCCCTTTGGGAGAGGGTGGACGTGGGACCGGGAAGACAGAGAGGACGCGGGGGTCTGGCATCTCAGCGGATCCTGGGTGCTGTCCTGGAGCTAAAATGACCTTTCAGAGTTGTCTTGGGCGGGAGTAAGGAGCCTGGCCTTTATGTCCCCACATGGACCAGGTAGGAGATGCGCTGACCCCTCAGAAAAGGGAGTGACCGCTGGATGAGGCTGCTCTTTCCCCAGGAGGCTAATGGCCAAGGGCCCCTTGCCCACCACTGGGGAGAAAGTTGCTTCCTCCCTCAAGGAGCTGGGGATGGCTCT